>JAJHUR010084242.1:0-28963 GCA_027495735.1 Lutjanus campechanus
GTGGAGTCTCTGTGGACAGTTGGCAAGAAAGATGCTGAAATCATAGAATAATTGTACCACAACCATTCTCTCTTCTTCATTTATTCTGCGTGCTATTAATTAGCTGATCTCACTTTCTCTTGAATTGTTCTTTTCACTTCTTGTTCCCTCTCATTGTCCTGTCCTTTCTATCCCTCTTTCAGCGTATATTTCTCATGCATTACCATGGACCATGAATTATACATGACCGATCATTATTTGACCTCCTATGAGACGATACACAGCCTCGCTCTGTCAGGTGTAATCTCACTTGAAACGTAAAGGTGCTCTCAGGGTTTACAGGAGATTTATACTATTCTTCTGACAAATCACTCCTTAAAATTAGTTTTATTGCTTTTTACTGGTGGATTTTACCCTCTATAAATTTGTGTTTTATATTTTTTATATTAGATTCTTACAGGATTTGTGAACACTGTTTTGAGAAGATCCATAAATATAAAATATGTTAATTACATTCCCTCTCACTCTTCTTTTATTCATTTCCATCTTCTCCTCCATAGCTCTGTGCCACTGTGTGGGATATGCCACTGGAGCTGGTTGCTATGGTGAAACATCATGGCGTAAAATTGAGAAGTGGCATTAAGTTTTTGAGAAATAAGGTTGTGTGTGTGGAGTGTTTAATTATGTCTGCCATCCATGAGCAGACTGTAAGTGTGAACACATGCAGTCTTATCACCCTCAGTCTCTTCATCACATGGTGGTAAAGAAAGAACGTTTTATTGTTGTCTTGCTGAATCTGAACGATGGTACTGCAGGATTCTAGTCGTTTCTGCTGCTCTATATTGAATACATCGATAAATGGTGTTATATTTAGCTGTACTTATAGTTAGCATTGAGAAGGAGAAAAAACATGCAAAGGACAGTTTGAAATATGCTATATATTGCAGGGACACAGAACACTTTTGTTTGTCATTTAGGAAATAATGAGGACAACTGAGATTACAGCCATTCAATATAAAATGAATAAATGAAACATTATGCAATAAATAATTATATGAATAAATACACACACACACACTAATCCAATATATTTTTAAAACTCATCTTAGTATTATGACATTTTTTCCTGTTTCTTTTCATAATAACAGAGCTTATTAGATGCAGGTCATTTTTAATTTAATTCCAGTGGGCTTTTATTTCAAACTATCCTTTTTACACGTTCAGTTTTTATTTCACAACACAGTTCTTTTTTTCTTTCCTTGTGCCACCTCTTAACATTCATCTCTGCAAATCAAGACAGACAGTTGAGAGACAGTTATGTGATTGGCTGTCTTATTAATTTATTTAAAATCATACATTTTGTCATAAATGATTAGATTATTGATTTTGAATATATATTTACCAGTGACAGATTCATAGTGTATTCATAGTGTATCACTGGATACTGACTTCAAAAGCATTTTGTTAATATACAAAGTAATATCCCAGTTGCCTATCATGTTGATGTTTTCCTTATTCATATGAGAAGAAGAAGAATATAAGAAGTAGGAGGAGATTTATATTCAGATAAATGTATTTTTGAGGTTATATTTTCTGGTTTTGCCAGTGGAAACACTTGTCCACAGGGGCCTCCAAAATCATCAAAATAAGAGTTCCTTGTAACTTTAAAAGAAATGGCAATAGTCAAGCTTAAACTAATTATCACTTTTATCATTCCATTCTTTTTATTTTATCATTTAATTTTCACTGTCCATAACCCTCATTTATAGGGATGCAATGATATATTGGCCAATATTCACCTTGTTGACTAAACTAGATGACATTCACAGATGACAGTGGCTGATGTTTATCTGTTGTGTCGCATCAATTTTGTGTTGGTTATTTGAGGTTGGACTAGCCTACCTGGCTAGCATAGCATAGCTACCATACCTAGCCACTGATTCAAAGAAGAGACCAGTGGCTGGACACGACTCTGGCATAACATGTTATGTTCTCATTCAAAGCTAGTGCAAAACAAAATAAGCAACAATGACAACAACAACAGCAAGAAATATCGACTATTGGGCAAATTGTTATTTTAAACATTGGTACCACCATCAGAATTTCATAGTTGGTGCATGATTTAGCATGTGATTTGACAGGTGTTTTAATTCACACTGGACTGCCCTTCAGTTATAATACTGATGACCTGGTGGGAGCATGAATCACGTTGTGTGATTCAATAGATACTTGGAGGATTACTTAGATCTGTTAAACATGGAGAGAGCAGTTGGCCTTCTTAAACACTTACACAGGAGCTGAGCAGCCACTGGGATGTTATTAACAGTTCGGTGACAAGCCATGTAACTAAGCTCTGTTATACAATCATT
This sequence comes from Lutjanus campechanus, assembly GCA_027495735.1. Classification (NCBI taxonomy): domain Eukaryota; kingdom Metazoa; phylum Chordata; class Actinopteri; order Lutjaniformes; family Lutjanidae; genus Lutjanus; species Lutjanus campechanus. The sequence continues at coordinate 2,349 of JAJHUR010084242.1, forward strand.
AAATATATATCCATTATTTATATCTATGTGCACCAACCGTCCCCACTCTATCCATTATGTTTTATCAAGATGTTTGCCTGCCAAAGCCTTCTGAAGATCGATATGAGATTGAAACATCGCCTCTCCTTCTTAGGAGATGCAGATACAGTGTGCAGCTCCCATTTGTTTCTTCCCTCCCGTTGTTTAATAGTAAAACAATCAATATTTAATAGTCAAAATGGTGTCTTAATTAATAGCAGGAACAAACACATTTGAACATGCAAACAAACCCAGCATGTGGTGCAGAGCCAAGGTGCAGAGTCTTTCTGTTGTGTCACTGTTTGTCTTTTGTTTTCCTTCAAGCACTTTGTCCTCTACTGGCTCTAATTCCTGAACATTTAATGAGTTTCTCACTGTATAAATTGATACCCAAGGTTTAAAAATAAAGAACAGTCTGTTCTGTAATGACTCAGTGAATGAAAGATTTTTGTCACAGCCACTCGCATGATGTGGTAGGAAAAAACAAAAGCATGTAGTCCTAGCAATAGTCTTGTCAGCTGCAAGTATTTTGCATATTTGTGCTGTAAATGACAAAAACTGGAAAAGAGTCAATAATGGCTAGATACATTATGATAGAAAGCCTGTTAGGATGGCTTTTTTATCCCCTTGCAGCAGAGAAAGTTAATGTGGGATAGTTAAGTTTTACCTCCCACAACAATGATCATCAAGGTGCTCTTGAGCAAGGCAAATTTTTTTAAAATCTTGTTTTATCTTACTTTATTGATCCCACGATAATGTATGTAAACATCAAAAAAGATAGAAATACACTACATATCAATAGAAAATAAGTAACAAAATAACTTGAAATAGCTCAATTAAAAAATCAGAGGAAAAAGCATACCCTATCTCTATAGACAAAGAATATGCTACACTACAGACATACTAAAATATGAAATGTTTTACATTAAACACTTTTTTGACTGTTAAATTGTGATTGACTCTCACTGACTTCCACATACCAGAAAATGTTTATCATTACAACAAGTTTTCATTGGTCCAGCACTTGAAACTTAGACCAATCTTTGTAAATTTGAGTAAATTATTACTTACATTACATTATTTATTGCCAAGTAGGTTTTCACATGAAGGAATTTGCTTTGGTGTTTTAGGCCATGACAATAAACACAGTAAGTAGAAAAATACAAAGAAATATTTTATATAAAAAAAAGCAATTAGATCTACTGCAAGGGAAGATAATAATATAATAAATATGTTTTTTTAAATGAAAGAGCTGTACAGTTTTGTATGGTTTCAAAATAAGATAAGATTATTTGATAAAATAAGACTATTTGCTGCAGTATATTATTTGCTATAACCTGTTTTAATGTGTTTTCATATTTTTAGCATTTCAAATTGAATATGTGCAGTGCTACATATGCCAATAAAGCCATTTGGGTGTGAATTTCATGAGATAAAATAGAACTTTATTAATCCCAAAGGAAGTTCTTATGCCAGAGATTACTCCAAAATAACAGCAACATAGAGTAAAAAAAGAGAAATATAGCATAAGTGTATAAAGAGTAAATGCAAACAACAGTGCCTAATAAAATAACGATAGAAATAACATAATTTAAGTTTTTAAAAAAACAACTAAACTACAAAAGTTATATTGGCAGCAACATTGAAAGTAATATGGCAGTGATACTGAAAATCAATAAAAGCAATATTGCACCTAAAAATGAAGATAATGTTTCACATGATGTAAATTGTTTTATGCAGGAATGAGCAAAGTGTTCACTGTTTACAACACTAACATGACAAATACATGAATGGGACTGGTGGGCATGAACTCATTTTCCATACAAGTTGGCTCTGTAAGCTCTTGTAACTGTGAATTTGCCTCCCTGACAGAGAGTGTGAAACCATCATTGTAGGATCTGTGAAGCTGGAGGTGCAAAGCTTGTGCTGTTGCACAGCACCTCCATGTGTCCATGATTCATCACTACACATTACTGTCACTGTTCAGTGTGTCCCCCTGTTGGGCGAGAAAAGTAAACACTGCCTGCCACTCACTGCAGCAGCACAGTGATGTTACTGTACGCTGCAGGCTCAGTCAGATGTTAATTAATCACAGCTATGGTGAGCGGCAGGGTGGTAATGTGCTTGTGTTTGTGCGTGTGTGTCTTTCCTAAAAGCAGATATTATGCTTAAATAGCCTACCGGTGAGCTTTTAAATGATAATTAGTCTCTGCTGTTGCCATGGTCACAGGCAGAGGAGCGTGTGTCAGAGGAGGCAGCGTGACCGCGGCCTCCTCGCAAAGATGCTGAGTTAGGATGCAAGGGTTGCACAGATACACACCACAGCACTCCCTGCGTCTCTCTGCGTATGTCCACAGAATTAAAAACATTCATTAGCACTGCGCTCTCATCCATGAAATGATGTGAGCGGCAGAATGACACAGTCAGCATCGTTTTTTTCAGGAAAAGGTATTTCACTCGAACATGACTTCATAGTGAACGAGATGATTAACTGCTGATGTGCCGTGTAACTGTGTAATGTACAGCTACAGTCCATTTTCATTTCATTTTCGGCACCCTATGGCTCACAATTTACTGCTTTTATCTGCAGTAATTTAATCTGATTCATTGTGTGTAATTACTGGGACCTTTCCAAACTAGAGATGATGGCCAGGAGTGTACAGCACTGCAAAAACTAATTTGAGAGCTATAGATAAAACATGAAAAGGACAGATAAGTATGAGCAGAAACAGCTTAGAAACAGTGAGTCACCTGCATATAATCCTCTAAAGATAGACACAGGGTTCACACACTGTACAGCACCTGACAAGACGACACTCTAATTTAACATCTCTGCCTCTCAGCTGTCTTCATCTCAGCAGGGTGTGAGGTATAACGTGTGTGTATCAGTCTGTGAAGGATGTCAGTTCTTATCACATGTTTGAACCAAGAATGGGTCATTGACCTCTTAAAAGAACCAGTTATGCTCTGGTCTGTTAATGCCCACACGATGAATGAGTGTCACAGATTATAAATATCTGGGAATTTGGCTTGATGATAGACTCTGATTTAAAACACAAACACACACAAAGGAGGTGAGAATTAAAATGGGTGCACTCTATAGGATCCTGTCATTCTTCTTTTTAGAAAACAGAGTGCCTCGCTTCTCTTCATCAAACACATTCACAAGAATTTATACCCCTTGCAAATCCTCAGACTGCTACTGAGCTTGGGAAAGTAGCTTTTGGGGGTTTTGCTGCAAATATATGGATTAAATTACTGGAGGTATTGAAATTGTGACAGTAGATCATTTTACAGGTCTGTTAGATGATGTGGTTGTTGCACAGTGTCCCTGCTTTGGTTGATTGTAGACAACTATTAATTGTTTTTAATTGACTTTTCCCACATTTTATTGTTTCATATAGTTGCCATATATCCTTTTTGGCAAACTTGTTACTTATTTGTTATTTCCCTTTTTCATACTTTTTATAATTTTTATTTGCAGTGTATCCTTTTTGGCAAACACGTCTGCTGGGTATCTGTTTTATTTGACTTTTTTGTCATTATGTTGTTATTACTGATGTTGTTATTATCATAAATTGTATGTCCTTCTGAACTGTGTCATGTAAAAAGAGCTTAATTCTCAATCAATTTCCCTGAATAAACATTGGTTGATGATAATGAAAATTCATTGCAGAGAAAAGGACTGACATTTTTACAATTATGTATCATGAGCTAAGGAGTCTAAGATAGATTTTTAAATACAGTTTTTAAGAGCAGCACATACTTTTATCTGAAGAAAAATAATATAAGTATAAGACTGCATGAAAGCCCAAGACCTGAAATAGACAGCTGTCTGGGGAAATAAACATCAAATGTCTCTGACTTACAGTAGAAAAGCCTGAGTCTGACCTGTTGAGTGCTGTCAGTGTTGTTGAGACAAATCAAATTCTTTGATGAATAATGTAGATAAAAATATTTAACACAGAATCAGGGGGAAAATTGGATCACATTACAGTTGTTCCCATTCAAAAGGAGAAATATATATGTAAGCACTGAGACATTACAAGAAAATAGAAAATAAGAAGTATGTAAAAATATTTGCATTACACTACAATAATAATATAACAATACAATAATATAACAAAAATATACAACAAAATGAGAACCATGTGAGACTGTGCACCTTATACTACAATACAACAATATAGAAAACAAAAGACAGACAAATAAAATAAGACACATAAGAAATATGTAAACGTGTTCTTGATACTACAATATATAAGCGTAAACAATAATGGTGAGTGTTAAAATGCAAGAATAGTAAATGATAATAAATACATAAATTAGAATATTAGTTGAAGTGTACAGTATAAATGCAGTTTTAATGCTGGAGTATACCAGAGGATTGTACAGTTGAATTATTGCGCAGAGTATCAGAAAACACTCACTCTAAATAATGTTACAAACAACATTTAATTGATGATTTCAAAAATTAGCATCCTCATTATGGACTACCAAAATCCTACATTTCATAGTTCACAGCTGAGGAAAGTTTGGTTTGAGGATGTTAGAACTATGTAACAACACCAGAGAGTTCATTTTAAAAAGCTGGGGAAAAAAGACATCACAGATCTGAAACATCTTTAACAGCTGGAAAATGACGTTGCTAATTTAGATCATAATTTGTTTGTCTAGAAATGTAAACACATCTGTGTATACTGAGGGAGAATATGGGAGATGACTCACCAGTCCATATTGGGTTTTGAGCCTCTTAAGCTGTGCGGCTTTGTCTGTTGCCCATAGATACAAGTGGTTTCCAAATGGAAAGCCTGCCATAAACATCAATTTAGCACAGCTCAAGATGTATAGCCTGTGTTCAGGTTGTCACACTGACAGAGTGATTCAGATCTCTGGGTGCTATTAAAGCAGTGTTTTTGTAATGTTTACCAAATATCTTATTTAATGTGTGTCTATTTTTGTTGGTGAGCTTCAGCTCCAGCAACCATCTTTTTTTGTTAGTGCATTTCTTGGCACTTGCTGCCAAGATTCTTTTGCTTGTTTTATGAAATGTTGGAATCTATAAAATCATCCAGTCTAGGTTTATGATTGTGCTCTAATCCAGGCTTCAAATGATTTATATACTGTAGTCAGTTGTAGGGGTCAAACGATTATCAGCCAGTGAGATAAATTAATTTAAAATGTGCTCATACGTCATTCCCAGGGCATCAAATACCAACATTTTGGTTTGTTAGACTGTCCCGAGCACAGCAGAATAATGAGAAAATAAGAAGTTATGGGCAGAGGGTGGGGTCTCTGCAGGCACTGCCACACACTTCTGCTGGGTCGTGGGTGGTGATTGAGAGGGATTATTTTTATACGAGTCTATGCTTTGCCTTTTGGGAAAGTCTGCATAGTTTGCCTTTAAGATATTTATGTGGCAGCTCTCTGCACTTTTTGTTTTAAGATAATGTGTAATGTAAAGTTTTATTTTAATTACACAAGTGCTTAAAGACATTAAAGTACAAATGTCAGTACAAGTTTTACTAGTTTTATTTATTTTTAATTTATTTACTTTTTGTTTATTTATTTATTGAACTTTTCATTAACTTTTTCAAATTCTGCTGGCAGCTCCCTGCACTTTATGTTAAGATAATGTTGAAAAGTTCTGTTTTAATTAAGCATATGCTTAAATACATTTCAGCAAAGTTTTGTGCTGAAGATGGTTTTATTCTAAATTCTGGCACCAAGATTTTTCGTACTGCAAACACTTATATCTTCAAAACTATTTAAGGGAAGATAAATTATTTGCAGAGTTCAGTGTTATCTTAAGCTGCTGTTTAAGACAACTTTTTCTTAAACCTTTATCAGAATGGATACAAGTGTTAGCTTCTCAAATGATCGTGTGATATTTACTGGTACAAGTCTTCACGACTCTTTTGTTAATTGATTTATCGTTTAAGTCATTTTTCAAGCAAATGTGTCAAATATTTGCTTCTTAAATGTACCAATCTCCTGTTTTTCTTAGTCAGTTATGACAGTAAATGAAGATTTCTTGGGCTTTGGCCTGTTGGGTGGTCAAAAGAAGCAATTTAATGACGTCACTTTGAGCTCTGCGAAATTGTGATGAGCACTTCTCATCATTTTTTGACATTTTATTGACTAAATAATCAATTAATCATGCAAATAATTGGCAGATTAATGAAATTAATGAAAATAACTTTTTTCTGCAGCCCTAGTAGCATACTGTACATGCACACACACAGATGAAGCTGTGCTATGGAAAGGAGGATGCAGAGGAACTTTGGTGTATTGAAGCAGTCCATCTGGTTCCCTCACTGGGACACTGGGACACTGTTTCATCCAGCGTGACATTTTCTAATCCAAATCATGTTTTATGCATGTCCTCTGTTGGGGCACTGTGAGATGAGATACAGGGATTTTTGTTGATACAAGGACTGTGTGTGTGTGTTTGCATGTGTGTCAGTCACCCACCTGCTGATTCTTTAGAATAGTTTCACACTGCGCTATAGCTCTGAAGGCAGTCACTAACACACGTACAGTCTCAGGTGCACCTGGTTTGATGTGATGCTATTACAAGCAAAATGGTCCCTGAAAACACAACTTATAAATTAAAATTTTCCATAATTTGTCGTCACCAGCAAAGATCACGTTGCCGACCTCAAAGGAAATCAATAGTGGACACACATTAGATTAAATCAATACCGGACGCAAGCCAATATTCTCATTCACTTTTCATTCTTTTCATGCATAAGCTGCTCACACACAGTCCCTCCCTCTCTGTCTCTGAGGCTGTGAGATTTACTTTGCACTCACACTCACAAACACATAGTGTCTCTGTTTCTCTCGCGCTCTCATTCGAAGATTTACAACTCCCCTTAAAATAAAGATGCCACTGTTTATGCCTCGCAGCAGCCTTCAAATGCTGGCTTTTTGGTTTTTGCCACCTACCATGGCTCTCAAATAGATCTCTTTGAATGTTTGCATGAAGACATTTTTCTAGGACTCTTTCTATGACTGATGATATCATCCTCTGATTTGTAGCTTGAACGTCAGACTGCTGCTGATTCATAGAGGGCCTCAGTGGGCTGCTTCTGGCATCTAATTAGTCAGTGCATATGTGTAATCAGCTTTTCCTATATCGTATTTTACATGGTGCACTCACTGTGGTTTTATTGTGAAATTATGAAGCAGTGCGGCAGCCCAGCACTCCAGTATGAATTGAACAATCAAATGTTATCTGATTATGACTGAGATTTGAAAATGGTTTCTCAAGTAGACTGTCAGAAGTAGTTTGAATATGCAATGTAATCACACTTTTGAAAGAGGCTTGAAAGCATTTATATCTGCCAAATGCAGTTCAATTTGTGTTTCTGGACACATTCCTGAGCAAGCAGAGGGAACAATAGCTTGCTCGCCTTTTCAAGTGGATGTTTTGTTTCTAATTAGAAAGATTTTCCAGTATGTGTGCTGCTAAAAATCAGGTTGTTTAGTGCCATTTTCCTATCATGTCATTCCTTCAGATGAAAATGTGTCAGCTTCTTACTACTCTCAAAGCTTTTGCAAAAGAAGTGCTTTTAAGTAGCTAAAAGGCGTATACTGTTAAAGGGTTAGTTGTGATTATTTGAAGGTTGGCTTTATGGCTTCTCCATAGTCAGTGTATTACCTACAGATAGATGGCAGTCAGCATGCCCCTAGTTTGGTAAGGCAGCAGAAGCAGGAGTACCTGTGTAGGAAGCTAAGAAAAGAACTGCTGTGGACAGGGTCAGCAGCAAAACGTAATTTAGCCACTTAAAAAAAGGCCCACTGAAAAAATCAATATTAATTCAGGTGTACATTATATGTATAATATTTCCACTGCTTTAGCTTGCCATCAGACAGCCTTCTCCAACGCGTTATATGAGCTAAATATCGTTCTCTCCAAACCAACCAAACTCCATAGATGAAAACAGGAATTTTACTTCACACAGGGGTTATATCCACGGGGTGTAACACAGGGGTTGCTGGTCTACAGCTGCTTCAATCTGTTATTTTGTTTGTGTTATTGTGTGACTTCGGTGGTTTAAAAGGTTATTTTGGAATTACCAAAGTCATATAATTACACAAAGTAACCAACTGAAGCAGTGGTAGTCCAACAGCTCCCATGTTCCGCGAAGTAAAATTACTGATTTTGTCAATGGAGTTTGGTTACGTTGGAGGGAGCGATATCTGGCTAATTTAACAGTGTTTCCCATCAAAAAAGCTGTCTGACAGTAAGGTAAAGCAGTGAAAATATGCTTAACTGATATAGATTTTTTTAGATGTGCTTTTTTTAAGTTACTAAAATACAACAAAATTTTCTGCTGACCCTGTCCACAGGCGTACATTGCTCAGCTTCCATGCTGGTACTCCTCTGCCAACCACCATCTACTGCAGGTAATACACTGACTATGGATGAGTACTTAAAGTAATCCAAACTATCCCTTTAAGCACGTTAAAGCTTCAGACACCTTTTATTTCTGTCCAACATCATGTTGCGCCATCTGATATAATTTCTCGCCCATTCATTCCTCTGATAGGCATAATTATCAGGTGAGAATTATTAAACACTATCTGCCTCTTAATCCTAATGCAGACAGGGCTTTTTCAGCTTACACCAACTTACTGTTGACAGGATCCCTTGGCTCGCCTCCAGTCTCTCTGAAGTGCAGCACGCTCCCATGTGTGTGTGAGATGTGACGTAATGTGGATCCAGTCTGTGACTCACTCCTTTTGTCCTAATTGCCTCCTTCAAAGTCCCGCGTTTCAAGGCTGAATGTGTCATAAGAGTTTGATGAGGCAGTCCCATTTCAAGGCTTCTCCAAAGGCGGCAGTGAAATGCAGCTTTCTCTCGCCTCAATCTGGAGAACACAGCTGGTTTATATATTGAACCTACTGTGTGTTGGTCATTGTTAAAGGTGAGTTCATGCAGTTCTTGTCAACTTGCTAAATTGGGAAATGTCACCTGATCATTATGTATTTATAAATAGCATATCAAATAGACAAAGAAATAGCCACTGCAAGGAGTAAATAATATAAGCTACGTATAAACTCCAGTGTTCACTACATAGGACAGGGCAATTCAACTTCAGTAGCAAATGGGCCAAATATGAAAGTCATGAGGGGTTTATGGGCCACACAGAATATTTTGTCAATTAATAGCTACAAACACCTTGAACAGTTAATAGATGTTTATAGATATTATTACTGCATGATCTGACTGATTTGTAGTGCCTCTTCATGCTGTAGTCCTTCATTACAGCCATGCATCTGTTGGGCAATAAACACATGCAGCTGGCAAAGTAAATACTACTGAGTCCATTCACTCTTGAATTGGTGATTTTTACAAATAGCTTTACTTCTCTGTAGCTTCGAGAGACACATTTTGACACTTCTTAGCTTAGGTATCTTCAGTTTTTATGGTTGAGTCTCTAAATCTCAGTTTTTATTTATCATATCACACACATGCTAGGTGGATTTTCAGGCAGCCTCTTGTGAGCCATAGAAAAATTCAAAAGGGCTCCATTTGGCCCGCGAGCCACTAGTTGTTTAAACCTGAAACACGGTGCAACAATCCTTCTCACACCATAATCATTGAAACTTGCACACATTTGCCAGTAACCTGCTGAAATGTTTTCCAAATGTCCATCATAGGCACTTTCACAGCTATAAAGTTAATTATACAACAGTTCCTCCAAGTAATTTGACTGGATGAGAGAGATTCCATTAGTGTTGTTTTTTCACTACCTGTATCACTCTGCCAAAAGTTGGAAAAACAGTTATTTGATGTAATGTAATAACTAATACAATATGGAAATAGATTTATTGTGTTATTCCAAGTCTGAGGCATCATCATTGCAGCTGTAACATAAGAGAGTACAATTCATTCGTGACTCTGTCCATTCAGGAGGATTCTTGACTTGTTTTTAAAATAGCTAGTGTGGCTTATCAACTTCCAACATCTATTGGTGGGGCACAGGAAATCCATTTAATTTATTCAGTCTGACCAGAAGCAGGGATAACATGTACTGGAGTTTAAAAAATTAATGACCACAGAGGGGGATATCAAAAGCAGAGAGGGGGAAATCCTCCCCCAGCAATTCTCACCCAGAATTTTTCACTTTTATTCACTGAGCCTCCCCTGAAACTGTTCTGTGGGGAAGCCCACCTCCCATTTTGAAATGAAACCCTCCAACTTGAACAGTTCATTTATGAAGTTGCATCCTGAGCAGATTTCTTGATCAGCAGATGGATTTATTAGTAACTTTTGAAATCATGCTAAAATAACATACTTGCTTTAAACTTTACTACCTTATTTGTGCTTATGTTCTGCAACTTCTTTGGAGTAAACATGAATTTTCAACTTCACGAGTTGAGGAAAACTGCCCAAGCAACATTACTTTTAATATAACAGGGAGGGTGATAACTAGGAGTGAGACATGGCTTGAAGGAGCCCTTGGGGAGGAGGGGCAACCCTTCAAAAACCTCCAAAGTCTCCAACTTCACAGGCCTTTTCCTTCGAAGGCAGAGCCCCTGAATTGGGATGCATGGCAGCACATAGTTGCTGTGAATCAGAGGTGGAGGAATCACTAAAGTGGGGGAACATCAGCAGGGAAAAGATAAAGCCACTTTTATCTATACAGAACACAAGTAATATACTGTTTTTTTGGGTTGTAAAATCAGAAAAACATGGACACAAAGTTTTTTTTGCGTGTTAGGAATGGCCTCACCACTTTGTTTGGTTGCTTTGTGTGGTGAAAATAGAGAAATCTTCAGGTACAGTAGAAGTCACTCATCGGGAGGCACGTGTCTTGCATGCCTGATCAGGCTTCTTTATTATTAAGGCAGTGTGCTCTGCAGCTGTGTTTCTGCCAGTCTGACTAAGACAGGCGGACACAAGCCAGAGATCCATTTTCACATCAGTGTGTGCCTTCTGTGCCAGGACCATTATTATAATTACTGATACTGCTGGCCTCCTGTTACCAACAATAAAATGCCTCTGGGAAAACTCTGTACAAATTCTGGACAGAAAAAAATCTAATTTGTCTAGAGGATCTTATCATTTGCTGTTTAATGCGGTAATGGCTATTAGGCCAGAGGGAAAAATGGAGGAAAAAAAGCACTCTGTGTACTAAATAAGAAGGAGGAAATAAATTTGTCTTCCTGAAATTATGAGAAAGTCGGCCTCCCACCCACCTCCAACTCTCTCATGACCACAGCCGAACTTCAAAGTCCTCCCTTCAGCATCAAATATTAAGCAGGGCGCTGCGCTTACACCTGTTCTTCTGTGGAGTGGCTTGTTCCATTTACTGCCACTTTCATCACACCAGCTGATATGCAGGGTACACACCATTAACCACGGGGGCTCTTTGACATCCAGTCACATTTATTGACAGTCATCTACATTTATCCGATGACCAACTCTCATAATTAATGAATCTCTGTGTGGAATTATGTCCTCTTGTCCCCGCTGAGAGTGATGGAGTCAGTGCCTTGCTCAAGGGCAGCAGGCAGAGCTGATGCTTGTTGACATGGAGGCTTTAAGCCTCAGTTACACAACACGTCTGCCTAATTACTGAGCCATCCTGCTTCTCCGATAGGGGGATAATTGCACCTACGAGGATTGATGATGCAGGTTTCTTCTCTTCAGCAAAATGTCATGCTTTGGTTGCTCATGACAATAATTTCATTACAGAATAAATTATAAAACCCAAAAAAGAGCTTGGGTCTCCTGGGTTGTGGCACACATAACTACACTGTAACTGAGAGATGTTTCATTGAGATGTTTGTTTCATATTTGTCTGTCATAAAGTCTCTGTGGGGAGCAAAAAAATGTGAAGGTATAAACAATGTATAGCAGTTGTGCACATCCAAAAACCATTTGAGGCTGGTCTTGGACCAACAAAATGCAGCAATGAACATGGTCCACACAATGTGGCTCCCATCAATATAATTTATTTAGTGCAACCACAAGTGACATTTCAAGCTCCTGCTATTCTTCAGACTTAGTTGTTCATACAGAAACGCCATCTTCGCGTGCAAGTTCACGTGCACTGGTCACATGATTATGCCAGTGACACAACACACACAGGTAACCACACATTACATAATATCCTCAGACAAGTAAAAATACACATTATCAACACCTCAAAGCACACAAGAAAAACATCAGGCCACAGGTCGTCATACAGTGGTTCTAAAAAGAGGCACCTCTATATACTAACAGGGATTAAACGATATCCACCCGATTAATGTCTCCAAAGGAGGGAAACATTACACATACAGTATATGGAATGAGTGAACAATAGCAAATGGCAATAATTTTATATTGTTTCATTCAGAAAATATCAGGCACATAAGCCAAAAATAAACAAGTCAAGTATAAAATCTTTTTATGTATTTTATTTTCGTGTAGTTTTAACTGTGTGTGCTGTAGAAAGAGAGAGATAAAATAAGTCTTGCGAAGATATCTGTGTGAGGAATGGCCATTATTTCATTGGACCAGTGTAGTTACAGCATCTCTCTTTTAGTCTCCGAGTTTGGTGGGAGAAGACCAGGGTTTTTCTTGTGTAGTGGAATTACGAGTCCGTAATTTGCAAAAGCAGAGCTGTGTAGGAGGGACATCTGACTTTACTGCCCACTTCAGTGAAATACAACATGCTCCTCAGTAACTTAATAATGTAACATTTCAATATTTCTCAACCGTTTCACAAAAAGTGATCCACTCGACTTCCTGGTCCTCCATTTTATTTAAACATCACTGGTGGTGGTGTGACATGGTGGGAGAAGCTCTGTGTGGGGGGATCGATCTGTTTGGGATTTTATGAAAGCGGATTTATTTTACTCTTGTCTGCTCTGTCAACACTTTCTTTCTGCTTGAGTCAAAATGAAACACCTTTGAGACCTGACATTTTTGAAAGGCCATACCGTTAGAGAATGCAATCAATGTTTCATTATGCTTTCAGTAAAGCAGCTGCAGAAGGCTTTGGCGCTGGAACTTCTGGAGGAGAATAAAATCAAGGTCAAATCTGGACATATTTCTAAAATTTACTGATTTATGATTGTTTGGATATTTCCATTTCGGGTTATTTGTCAGTGTCTGTTAACAGGAGGTGCAATCAATATTTGTGGAATGCAATTTAAAAGTGGCATATTGAAAACCTGTAGATCAAAATCAATTGAAAAGATTTTTAGCACCGACAGACTACACCATATAGGCTGCAGTGCTCTCCCTCATTAATTTATCATATTTTAGCAATAGACTTTATATAATCGAAATTGTCTCTTTTTTCCCTGTTGGCTTCATTTTCTTCCTGGTTTACTTTGGCTGTCTACCGCTGAACTCTAAGAGAGATGCTTTTTTTGGGGTCTGCAATAAATAATTGAGGGACGATGCTTGAATGAACCTAATAGTGACTCCACTGATGTCTTTGTCTTGTCGTTGCTTAAATAACGTTTTGCACAATGCTGAATTGTATATTACAGCTTTATCGTGCAGGACGGAGTGTCCAATCAGATCAGTGCATGATATGAATTCTGACCTTCACTTGAACATATCACAAACACCTCAGCAGCAATAAATGTGTGTGTGCACTTGACTGCATTTTGGTTTGGTGCATTGAATGTCCTAAATCCATGTGAATATATAACAGGAATTTGGTGCAACACAAGGATGATGAAATACTTCATACAATTTTGCCCAAGGCTGTTTTGTTGGGAGTCAGTGGCTGGCAAGAAGCTTTCATCTGCACCCACAAGCAGTAGGTTTTCTTCCCCAAATTTTCAGGATTGTTTCATATGACTTCACTCTCTTACCTAAACTATAAAGATATTAGTGATTTGTTGATGGGTTGACATGAATTGACTCCTTGTAAAGCAGTTTTTGTTACAAGGAAGCCGTTTGGTTTAACTGTGTATAGACGGGCTCCTCCTGAATAACCCTGGGAGCACAGTGAGTGATGTGTGTTTGTGCGGTGACAGTGAGGGGCGGCAGACGGAGGGCGGAAGCAGATGTGTGTGAGAGAGAGGTTCAGAGCTGTGGCACTATCACAGGGTGCCTTTGTCTGGCTGCAGAAGAGTGTTGAATTAAAGGCTGTTAACACTAGTCTGCACACTCATATGCTAATGCCTCTTACTCTGAGAGAATAAATAAATTATGGTCCAGAAAACACATCTGAGTCCCTGCTTTACATGCCTCGTGCAACACAGGCGAGAAAGATACAGATTGTATGTGTCAGAAACAGAGAGAAAGAAAGAGGCGGGTTGGCACTGTACAGAAATAGCGAAGAAGGAACATCAAAGAGGCAAGACAAAGGGGAATCTCTATAACCTTTCTTTGCTTAAAGCTTTGCACTCGATGCTGCTGTAGGTGATGCTGCACAAGAGATAACGAGAGATAGATTGGGCAGAGAGGCGCACAGAGCGAGATTTGGACAGAGAGGAAGGAAGGGAAAGGGGAGGGGGAGATTTAAAGGGCAAGAAACGGAGGGAGATTTAGATACTGAGTGAGAGCGAAGGGAAGAGAGCCAGCAGCAGCGAGCAGGAGCAGCAGAAGAGGCGGTGGTGGATGGGAGAAGAGGAGAAGAGGAGAGGCATTGACTGGAAGAAGCAGCGTCCACATGGGAGAGAAGAAAACGGCTATTTCATGTGCTCGGTGTGCATGACTGAGGAGCGTGGCGTGCTGTCCGGATTTTTAGTCATCTGCTGCCCCACAGCTAGAGGACATAACGAAGGAACACACAGGCAGGCAGGCTGGGGGAGATATAGGTCTGTGTGCAGAGGATGAACAGGCAATGTGGGCTCTCTGGCTGTGATCGCTGTCCTCAGACCCCCGTAGCCACTTGCACTGGTGCTGTTGCAGGCCGTTAGCCTCGCAGTTAGGCAGCAGCCGAGTGATTGATACAGGATGAGCTCAAAGCACTCCTCCGACTGGATCCCCTACAGGTACTGTACCACATTCCTGAGAACGCAGGAAAGGGCACAGTGTGTGTGTGTGTGTGTGTGTGTGTGTGTGTGTCTGTGTGTCTGTGTGTGTGTGTGCGTGTGTGTGTGTGTGTGTGTGTGTGTGTGTATCTGAGCGGGTTTTCCGTCATGTGAGTGTCTGACAAGGAGATCTGACTGATAACGGTCACATTGGATTAGCAGTGGGAACTGGATTGTTTTATTTTATTTTATTTATTTTTTGTGGCTTAATATTTTTGTTTTCTCTCATACGGAACATTTTAAGTGGAAAAATGTCGCCCATACATGTTTATATTTTAGACTGAGGCTCTTTTTTTAAAGGAGTACTGCAGAAAAATAAATAAATAATGCAAAAGTGAATCCCAGAATTTCAGCTGCATAAACTACTGAGGTCTCAATTTGGTTCACAGGCAGAAAAATGTTCTCTTTCCTTATATAAATATACTGTTCATGTGTAAAACTGCACATAATGTTATGCAGAAATAGTGCTGTTTCGGTATATTCAAAAGTAATAGTTTCACTGGAATGTCATGATGAATGTAGGTCATACAGGAAGTTCCCGCCTTTGTGTGCGAATGTGTGTTTTATGTGCATGTCTGCATGCGTTTGTGCAAAAATGATCTGGATTGCATGATGTTGGAAATATAATCCCAATAATCTTTTGTAAATAACAAAAATGTGAGCATTTATGACCTTTTAGTCTCTTGCTGTGGAAACCCTATATCTGCTTTCATCATTTCAAGTGCAGTGCTAATGCTGCTGCCTCTTTCCTCTGATTGAGCACCTCATCGCCATGGTTCCCTGCTCACTTTGATGCCATTGGCTCATGGTTGCTATAAGTTACGGTGGCAATCCACAGATTTCAGCACTGCATCAGGGTGACAGGAGAGAGTGATCTACTGTATGTGAAATGTATTTTAAACTCTTAGAAAATAATGTAGAGACAGATCTTTAGGTGAAGCATTTCGTGGAAGCATTAGATTGAGTTTTAAACTCTTATGATGCAGTAGTGGGAAGAACAAACAGTCGTTACTGGATCATTCAACATTTTGGTCTTCTCAGCCGTTCACTTTTTGTTTTAGGAAAGATGTGCTAAAAGCTGCAGCTAAAATAATTCAAACAAGACATCAACCACTATGAACATCTGACATGATCTCCTGAGGTTCTGCTCTTTGAGTGTGAGTGAGAGGGTGGGGACAGAGAGATTGGTGGTTTCTCAATGAGCAGTTTTTTCTTATCCCGTGATGAAAAATGCATGGACCTCAGTGCAGAGTTGGAGGAGACAGCTGCACTGTGTGGCTCTCCCGTCTCATTAGATATATACAGTCAGCGCATGCATTCACAGAAATTGACAGCATGAAGGAGACATATCTCGCAAACACACGTCCCCAAAGAAACAGCAGTTGTACAATAGCTCTTCTCTGTGGGGAGCAAATTAGCAGATTAGCATTTCAGCATTTGAGGACTTGTGCAAATCTGTTGCTTTCTTTCTGTTTTCCTCTGACAAGGGAACCCTGGGATGAAAGCTGAAATTGTAAGCTCTTGACAACAGAAGTAGTAAAATTGGTATAAAATTGATTTATTCATTTATTTATAACTACTTCGCTTTACTTTGTTGTTGTTGTTGTTGTTGTTTCTGAGGTCAGTTAATGTGACACATCACGTGATCTGCTGTAGTTTTCTTATGAAGTCACATTGTGTCAATATTAGCATTGTTATTCACTTTTTTTTTACAAGGTCCCTTTATGTCTGTGCAGTGCTCATTGGATTAATTATCTCACAAATAAAATATCATCCATTGCACCACGTAAATTAATAAACATGCGTTTGTGTGGAAACTGGATTGCCCTCTGTTGTTGCCAGGTGCTGCTGCAGAATCATCAGCCAATCACTGTCACACATAAAACCTGGTGATGCATATAAAACTATTTTAAAAGTGTGAAGAGGAGTCTCAGTGACTGATAACAGTCAAGTCCTCCCCGACAGCGAGAGCTAAATTTACTTGCAGCTGGCTGAGTTAATGAAAAATCCACTATTTTTGTGTCTAACTCAAACCTTTAATAGTTTCAAATCAGAACAAATTCATTCTTTATATATATACAACAGCCAGCATTTTCATGCTATACTGATACTCCTGAATTTCACAGCATTAGCTTGTAAACAGTGTTGTGTCGAACGTGACGTGTATGGTACAGTTTACTGTAAATATAATGTTTGTTTGTTTTTACAGCATAACTAAAATGTGATTCTAAAAATTTAGCTGTTTAAATGGTTGTTTTCTGCTTTCATAATAGGGATGTAACAATATCAGTAACTCAAGATACGGTAATACCATGATGAAAAGTCTATGATACAGTGTTTATCGCATTAAACAACAACAAAAAAAATGTGTACAGCCAATTAAATTTCTTTTTCCTTTCAACCAAAGTGCTTCTTCTTTCCTTCTTTAATAAAATAAAATAAAAGTAGCTAGCCATGACCTAAGCATGCATGAATTGTCTCTAATGAATGTGTAATTATGTACATACAATAGCAAAACAAAAAACAATGCAGCAGTCAGTAGCAATGCTTTTATAAAATAAAATATACATAATAAAATAAAATAATTAAATGTTGTGGTCACAGTCCAGTACAGTATTGAGGCATTTTTCATTGTTATACTCAATATATTGTTACATCTGTATTCATAATGTTAAAAAATACTAATTTACAAATAAATTTTTACTTAAAAATGGGATTATAAATGGCCAAAAAGTATGATAAATAAGCACATTTGCTTTCAAACCTAACCAGATCAAATAAAAACCAAAATGTTCAATGGCTTCAAAATATTTTAGATTCTCAGTTAATAATTAAAATAAGACTCTTCATGCTTAGATTCAATGTAAGTATTTAATAATAAATACAAGCTTTCATTCACTACATGTTCACTAGACTTGATGCTGAAGGTATAGTAGCTCAAATCAATGCTTTATCGATAAAAACTTACATGAGGCCTAAGTGTTCAGAGCCTCCCTCTTTCATATTTTATGTTTTTATCCTTCTTGCACGTTAGCGTTGTTTCATGATTCCAGTGATCCTCTCAGAATATTTTTTACTATTTCAATGTAATACTCAGGTTTTCTCAAGCAGGTTCCAACAGGGAATTTTCAAAAGTTGTCATGACTGATGGAATTCAACTTGTCAGTGTTATAACTGGTCATGAGCATTTCCAGCTTGATTTTTCAGTTGCACATACAGTAAGTAAACATTTTCCTTTGAAGCTGTAGGTGATTCTGGAGAAGGCCAGTTTATTGTTGAGGCTTATTCCCAGGTTCTCAAATACAGATGCTTTGGGTTGGATTGATTGTG
The DNA here is from genome assembly GCA_027495735.1 of Lutjanus campechanus. Classification (NCBI taxonomy): domain Eukaryota; kingdom Metazoa; phylum Chordata; class Actinopteri; order Lutjaniformes; family Lutjanidae; genus Lutjanus; species Lutjanus campechanus. Next base: position 20,697 of record JAJHUR010084242.1, read on the forward strand.
GGGGCCACCTGCATTAAAGACTCCTCCTGGCTCTGATTGTTTGTTTTCATTCAGGCACAGTGGATTCTTGAAAAGGCCATTTGGAGCTCTGGGAGGAGGCAGAGGAACCTGATCTTTTCCACATATTACCTGTCAGGATATAGTGACAATTTCAGCAAACAAGTAAAAAAATAGTTATTTTTCATAAAAGTTACCTACTGAGCCTTTAACCAAATACAAAGCTGCCTGTAAACCTCGCCATCGGCGTGTTCCAGGGCAAGAGTTACCAGAGACTCTCCAGAATAATGAGCTGTTTGACCTCCACTGGAACAGTTCTGTTTGTGTCATTATCTTGCTGTCTGATGCCTATTCACACACTTGATTACTCTGATTGCAGACATGGAGTGCTTTGTTTGTCTGTATGTCTAACAGAGAGAGTGGGAGGTAAATACATTTGTATTGCATCTGTGTGGGCCCTTGTTGTCCAACCGAGTCGCTGGTGCAGAGACGCAGGTACACTGAATATTCATTGACTGATCTTAGTGACTATCCACTGCCACTGTCAGATTCAGGCTTTTGATAAAGGTATGAAGAGTATAAAACAGTCATCAACCATGCTGTCACACCTTTTGGTTTTATTTATCCTGCTCCAGTCAGACTTCATGGGAAATGAAAACAGGTTTTCATTTCATTAGTCAAACTGTGAGATAACACATTAGTAAAAAATAGGACTTGATTATAACTCGGATACATAATACACTCTGCTTTTATGTTGCAACCATTAGCCTTGCAATTACTTGTCAGCATCATGTAATCCACCATATTGATTGTGCAAATGCACACATATATGTACATTTATCACTTGGATGTCACATTATTTATGCAGCGTCAGGCAGGAGGCATGAAAGGTTTTTAATTGTTGACAGTAAAATATGGCTTTTAAACATCCATATGTGACTCTGTAGGTGATAGAACGTAAACTAAGACGCTTTTAAATGCAGAAAAATCATTAGGTGCCTGTGTCATCAGCTGCACATAGTAAAACAACATCCTTTAATGGAGTAAGAAGCGTAAGGAAACACATCTGCATTTGCATGTAAAACGAATCAACTTCAGTCATATAAGAGAAAAACGTCATTTTCTCATTTATCACACACCAGCAGACTTCTCTCCCCCTCCCACCTTTCATCCTTTTCTCCTGTGCTGTAGCTTATTGTCCCCAACTCTTCAGCAGAAAACATGTCATTGCCTGTAATTAGGAACCACTGAGGTTTCTCAGGGGTCTCTGAGATGCACTGTCCACACGAGCTGAAGGAACAATCAGTCAGAGGACACAAGAAAAAAAACAAAAACAAATCCAATGTACACTTTAGAGCAGCATCTGTCACATTCCTCTGCAGCACCAACAAGATGACCTGATGAGAGATACTCCAACCAGCAGGACTGAGAGCGAATACTGAATCTAACAATGAAGTCTCTTTATCTAGTGTGTGGTGATGTACTACACACAAAGTCTCTTTCATCTGTCAAATCTTCTCTCATGAAAGGTGAAATATGCAGGTTCAGTTGAGTAATGATGCTTTTAATGGATTCCACAGGTGAACAGAACATACTGGAACATGCCGAGAATATAGAAAGGTCCAGTCATCATCATGTCATCTTATTTCAGAAACAATATGTGCGGTAGTTAACAATACAAGACAAATAACTTTTTGATCTTATCTGAATCGCACATATGAAATTTCTCAATTTAAAAGAATTTAAAAGAGTTTGCATTTGTCATAAAACTGTTGAAGTATACATCTGTGAAAATACACAATCAGAAAGACTACACACTCAAAAGTTGTATAAGTCTTGTGGTTTTTTAGTAGCCTTCAGCCAAGCCTTGCTTGTGATTATATCATATTGCTTGATACAGTCTATTTATGATTGTGAATGATGTGGGCTTACTATTTAGAGTTGGATGTTACATCATATATCTCTCACAAGTGCCTCTTTCTGTCAGTTGTTAATGTAGTTTTTTCAACATGCTTCCCACTTTATTCTGGATATGGAGGTTTTTTGATATGAGTAATTTGTTGTCATTTATATTTTGGCATGTTTTGTGTTTGCTCACTGGTGTAATGGTCATGAATTGTTGACATATTTAATATTGTACGAGTATGAACCCTGTCTTAAAGCTGTGTTTTGGCCTCTCTGTATTGTTCTAGTCTGTGCTGAATGAGTGTATAAGTAGAGGAGGTCATTTAAGAGGACATGACTCACTGTTCTGTTTGACTCTGATGAAGATGCAGTTGGCATCAAAACATTCGTCACTTAATAAAATTTTTTGCCTTGGACCGTGTACTCCAGTATGTTTGAACCTATTTTCCAAGTGTTTCCTGTGTCAAAAGTATCTTGCCCTTGAGAGCACTGGACAGGTCTGCAGTGTGAGTCGGTTGAAGTGCATTTAAACTCTTCCTTTGCCGCGTAAGTGATGCCATAACCTTGTAAACCTGGTTGAGCCAAGGCATGACCATCCCTACTTAGGGCTGGTATGATACACTCATCTCTCAGTTTGATACTATCACAATACTTTGGTGCTGATTTCATATGTATGAGGTTCTTAAGTATTGTAGTTCGATATTATGATTTATCGCAATGTTGTTTAATTGTTTTCAACACTAGATGGTAGGAAAAAACTGAATTATAAATTTCTAGGAACTGGATATCATGAATCATATTTGTAAAATCAGTACACATCACAGTCAGACAGCCTTTGAGATTTATTTTTGCAGCATAATTTCTATACTACATATAAAATACATTTTGACGTAAACTGTAGCTGTTCCTGCTCATCAAGCTAGTGCTTTAAGAAATTAAGAAAGAAAGTAATAAATAAAATCATTACACCAAAACAAACAGAGCCCTTGAAAATTGCACACAAGACAAAGAGCATTTAAATGAACATCCTTTACCAAGTGAAACTGAACTTTGAAAATGTGATTTTTGAGTTTTGTTTGAGTTTGTTTCCACCGATCAGAGGACATGTATACCTTAAAGTCTTAACACACATGTTGTTTTATGGTAAGCATATGAAGTAAAATGGATCGATTTGTTAAAATAATGTTACAGCAATCGCAATGCTAATTTCTGATAGCGCATCAATGGGATTTCCCATTATGTGTTAGCATTAAGCTAACAGACTAAACACTAGTTTTTTACATGTATAAAAAAAACGATTCAGGAATTGTAAAAATAAGAAATATGATACTTCTGACTCTGATTGGCTTACCGTGATATTCTTATCCTAAGCCTCCCCAGTGTCACTTCTCATGTCTAAACCTAACCAACCCAAACCAACGAGGGCAACGAGCACTCACCAGTCAGAGTCAGAGCAGGGTCATGACTTCACCATCCTGGGGGGAAAAACATGCCAACAGACCCGACTAACTCTCCTCTCACATAGCTGCAGCTCTCAGCATAACCACACTTGTTGTGATTTTCAGCACTTTTAGCACCTTTTCTCTCGCCCAAATGTGCCGAGGTGATGCTCATGTTGGTGCTGCTGATATATATTGTGTGAGACAAGAGATGTAGTTCACTGAGCGGTTTCGCACAAAACTAAATAGCAATGGTGACATAAAGTGACAAACATGATATGTATAATTTATGACACAGTTCAAACAGGATAAAAAAATATATATCTCTCTGTTGAGTACATAATGTATATGTTTTTTTCTGAAATAATGTCCCACGGGGGACACCAGGGGGGGAGGTACTTCACCTCTCTATGGAGAGCAGAGAGGTGGATCATGCAGCATGAGGTGTTTGAGAATTTTCTGTAGATCTTTTGATTTGTTTTTCCATTGTGAACTCTGTGGCCACGGTGAAACTGACCACAGGCGCTGATTGTAGTGAATGAAAGCAGTCTAAGCTTCAGCTTCTGTCTGGCAGCAGAATGGATGAACACTGAATGTCAAGTCATGTAGAGTCAAATTTATTTATATAGGCCAAAATCATAAATGTGCCTCAAACAGCTTTACAATCTGTACAACATATGACACCCTGCATCATGAGACCCTCTGTCTCTGTCTTTCTTGTGACAGACGCTGCTCTCCATATGTTCACTGGCACAGTTTGAGAAAAACAGTGATAATGTTCGCTGCAGTATAACTTGATCTCTGTTGACATTGTTGAGGAGATGCACATGTACCTTCAGTCACACTCACTCTGAGCCTGTGACGCCTTAAAAAAACATCCCAAATCTCTGATCTAACTTTTTAAAGCCGTGCACATGCCAAATGAACTCACAGAGAATATAATGGACTCTCTAGAATTTCATGATTCATTCTTTCCTAAGAAAACCGAGATGCATCCTAAAACCAAATTCTCGGTCACAAAGAAATACAGCAGTGTGTCAATGAAAGAAGGGGTTTGTTTCAGAAAGGGGGCATGGAGAGAGAGATGACGAAGGAACTCTGTAACAGTTTTCTGGTAAAACTCTCAGCGATGGAAACCAAGGTTTCCTTTAAACAGGTGGTTCTCAAATAGGGGCCTGTTGTAAGTTTTCAGATTAATTCATTTTAAATCATAAATGTAAATTAATGAAAATAAATCGAATTATTAAATTATTAATTAATTAATTAAAATATCTAAAAATATGTACAGTACTTATTTACAAAAGGCTTGATTATAGAGCACATTTATTTTATGATTAGACTTTTAGTAATATTTATTGATTGCTATCAGAATCAGACTTAGAATCACTCACTCACGCCAAGTACAGATGTTAAGAAGATAATAATAACAACCACAGCAACAAACAAAAATAACAACAACAAAAAGAGAAGTTAAAAGCAACTATATAACATACATACTTACATCTGATACAGCAGAATATACATGGCTGTAATTATTGATCTTCTTATATTTTTTATTAGGCCTATTTTCTGTTTTCTATTATTTAAATTTTATATGTATTTTTAAAATACTTTTACTTGTATATTATCTTAATCTACATTTATTTTATGAATGCACTAAGAGTGATGTGTGTGTCTGTTATGGGTATTCTGTGTTGACATGGTGCAAATATTTTTTAATACATATCTTTCTAATACATTTCTCATGTGTCCCTTTTTCACATAAGTAGAAATGTTGGAGATAAATAGGCTATGTCCAATTACTCCAAGTGACATACATGAGGGGGTCCTTGGTGTGTTTCCTATGTAGTAAAGGGTCCTTAGCTGAGGAAAAAAAATTGACAACCTTTGCTCTAAATTGTTCCTTTTATCTCACTAATGATCTGAGCTGGCTTCACAATATGTTTTTTTTTTTCTGGACACTTTGACATCACTTCGAGGATCATGTTGACGTGACGCCTCTGATTATGTTCCTGTTAAGCTCACTGAGAAGAAGCTCACTGACAGCACTGTGAGAGCCCTCCTGGACCTTATTATTGATGGAGGAGGTTTTTTTAGACAGCTATATCTATCAATGTACACATGCTCTCATTGAACTGCCTCAGTGGCTGTTTAATGGCACTTGTTTTGTAACTGACTGAGGTGTTTTTATTGTTGGACTTTGTCTCTAAAGCTACGTTTTAACCAGAATTTGAACACATGGGCACAAGGTAACATAGTGAACTGGATGGTACAACTGTCGCTGGCTATTGTATATTTATAAAGTACATAAGCAACTGCATACATACAACATAAGAGTATTTTGTTATTTACTGCAAAATATGGGACAAGAAAATCTTCCCTAATACTTTTACAGGTCCAGTTTGATTTACGGGGATCTATTGTTGCTTGTTGCTCAGAATTGCCTAATTTTGCCTAAAATTGCCCGGCCCCAACCATTGCTGCGCAGCAGCTATAATCTTAAATTGTTTTCTCTACAGTTTTCCATAACAGACAAACCGTGGCTCTAAATAGGGCCCTTTGGGTTTTTTGCGTTTTACAGCCACCATAGTTTCTCCTACACACTTGGAAGGGGAGTGTTAGATGAGGTGTTTGTTGTCTGCAAGCTCACGACTAGATGGCACTAAATCCTACACGCTGGTTCTTTAATGCCCCTGCAGTCCCACATTGTTGTACTAAACTGTGTTGAAGAGAAGAATGCACAAAGCTATAAAAGCACCTTTTAAACCATTGATATACTCATGAAAAACAAGAATGTGAATAGTTTTCCATGAATTATCAGATCTTGTTTTTGCTTTAATGACCCAAACTCAATTTTGAGTGTGCAGTACTAAACACAGCCTTGAACGTAATTTAGGTCTTAATGTGACTAATGCTCTGTTTCCTGAGGTCCTGAACAAGCTTCATTACCATATATATTACAAGCAATGAAGCTAAAATACAGTTGGATATTAAGTGTAAGTGTTCGACTTTCTGATGCAGTTTCAGAGTAGCAAATGAATTAACTAAAACAGTTTTCCACCCAGCAGAATTATTATTACAAACAGCACTTTAAACACAATTTTAACATCATTCTCCCTTCTTTCTTTTCTCTTTTCTTTGCAGTACTTTAGATGACGAGGGCACCAACCTGCGACAGCAGAAGCTGGACAGACAGGTGAGTCTTGTGCTGTTCTTCCTGCAGTTCTGATAATAAAGTGACACATAGGCAACATCAATTATAACAGGGCACTTTTATCATGACACGAGCTTCCGCTGCTCCATCACGGGGACACAAATGGCCAGCTCGGACTTGTTATCTCTCTGAGCGTTAATGAGAGGGTGTGTATAATAAGGCTCTGAAAGATTATTCAGTAAATGACATGTACAAAACCTGAAGCCAAGCAGTACTGCAGTAATCCAAATGTTTTAAATGGTGTTTTAAATAAATAACATTTTTGTCAAGCAGGGCCTTTAAAATTATTAAACACTGTGATAACCTAGATTTTTAGGTTATATATAAAAAATATATATTGTGATTGGAGTATTCTTGTGTACTGTAACAGTACATTGTACAGCTATAAGGTGCATTGAAGGAAAAATAGATATATGTTTAATACCAATAAAATAAAATAAATGGAAACAGATCCTTTGTTCAGTACCTGACAAAATTATCTCCCTTTAAAATTATTAGACATTTTTGATACATTTAGAAGATTGTAATATTCAGACTATATATTGTGACTGAATCACAATCACAAAAACAAGTGTCTCTCAACAATGAAATGATACCTTTGGCCTTCACTCCGAATGTTGTCAAACAAGGAAAACAAGGAAAGTATAAAAAGTGAAGAAAAATATAAAAATACAAGAAAAGTAAATAAAGAGAGAGGAGAGGGATAAAGAGAGAAGAACATAAAAAAATGAGTCAAGGAACACTATGTGCAAGTACAAAATGCAGTGTCAAAAATCTGTGCTAAATATATAAGCAAAATAAATGTAAATGTCTGTGATGTATATTCTCATGTAACCATCCATCAGATGAAAATTAGATTCATGTTTAATGTGAATCATACAAGTTAAAGTGACATAAACATAAGTTGATCCATAAGAGTGCAATTTATGTCTCATGATCTCAGTTACTTTATGGTGAAGTGACAAATAAGTAGATAGAATCATGTGAAACTGCTAACTTGCCAAATTATACTAAATTTTTCATCAAAAAACTGGCATTATACAAATGATATTAGCAGCAATTATAATCATGAATGATCTTAAATTACCACTTTCCTCTCAGTGAGGGTTACCTCACTGTATGTTGCTCAAATTTTTATCAAAATTCCCTTGCTCTTTACATTCCATGTGGATGCACTTGATTATTTTCAAAAATCTTTTTTTTAATTTCCTCTATTGCATTAATCACAAACACATTTCAAAGATATAACCATGCAAAAAGGGTTTCTCAAAGTGTGGCCCACAGGGTAATGGCAGCCCTCAGATACATTTTGTCTGGCCCCAGACATGATGTGAAATACGTTTATTATGTTTTAATCATTCCTTTTCAATATTTTCACTTTCACTAGCCCACACCACTGCATCAAACTGTGCTCCTCTAACAAGCGTCTGTCAGGTTAGGAATGATTACTTGTACAAATCTACTGGTTGCATGGCAACTAGTGGAACCTGACGAGTGTCATAGGAGTTAGTTAGTGATTAGTTATGGATTTCAGTGGACAAAAGGAAGATTAATTGGACGACAGGGATAAAGTGATCTGTCTAATCTGCTCAACGCCATTATTCGACCAATCACAAATCATACGACAAGTTCATAGGTTTTATGTGGCAGCCTCACTCTCTGCTCCACTGTTGTCACTGTTTGTTGTCAGTGACCCTGCGTCCAGACAAGAC
>JAJHUR010084243.1:9771-29601 GCA_027495735.1 Lutjanus campechanus
TAATAATTAGCTGTGCATGTACTCAAACAAACAAATTAATCAAACTTTATCAAACATTGATCAAATTAACAAAATATTAACCTTCAGTTCAATCACACATCATAATGTCAAAAGAAATGTTACTTCTTACATTGATAGTTTATCAAAAGACACAAGGCAAACACCATCAAACACCATCAAACACTCGGGCAGGACGGAAATGTTTGGAGACAAACGGGAGCAAGTGTGGTCCAGCACCATCCATCCATCCATCCATCCATTCATCCAGCCACCCACCCACCCGCTTGCCTACCAGGCAGCATTTTCCCTACCTGATTATGCTGACTTGCTCAGATTTTGTTGCTTGAGTCATTTTGTCTTCCTTTTTGTGCCTCTACCTTTTACAAGTGGTCACATAGTTCAATAGTTTCTTTTTTTGTCTGTTTTTCTCATCCCAAGTCTGCACAGGATCTTTTATTTTGAAAAGTGATCGGACTCTCACGGCTTTTCTGTGTCTGACATCCTGGACACTCGAACTGCTCACAGAGCTTGATGAAAATTTCTATCCATTGGTGGTTCTGCTGATAAAGTGATGATCTGTATTATCTGAGAAACAAATACTGGAGACTAAACAGTGACTGAGACGTGTTGGAGCCCACACAGAGCAGCAGCTGCATGCAGCTCTGTGTGATCCAGTCTGGACTGAGCCTTAAAACCTTCCTGCTGTCCTCAGATCAACACAAACATGGCATGATGAGAAGGAATATACCAATATTCAGAGCAAATATTACATGTGTTTATTACTTTTATGTATTTATTACTTAGTAAAACAAACTAATATATTAAAATCTACAGAGGAATAAAAATACAGCCAGGTCATCTCTGGTATCCCAGCAATAAACCCCAAATAGCAGTGACAGTCAACAAGATCACGTGTGGTAGATTTCAATAACTAGGTAGCAAAAGGCTTGTGAACAAACATTCATTCTGTGTGCAAGTAAAATTGATTTAGTTACAGGCTGGTGCTTCATCAACCTTCACAATACTTGATGAGTTGTAGTTGAGCTGTCAGGGCTCCAGAGCCATGTTCTCTATGCCCACCTTCCGTCTGCGAGGCTGTTGAGGAAGCACAAAGGAATCAGTTTCTTTCATTATCAGAGTACATGAGCTCAGTCATAGTTCAGTTCACAACAGGACAGCTGCTGGTTTTCTCTATGTCTGCGTCAAGGATGCCCAGAGGACAGTTAGGAAAATTGGGCAAATGCCAGAAGGGCCACCCGACTGTAAGCCGCTTGGGGCTCCCCAGAATGCGTCATCATTGCATTGCTAAAAATAATTATAAAAATTATAATAAGTTTGTCTTTGATGATTTAAAAAGTTGTTTTATTCATGTGGCCTAAAACATTTGGCCCAAATTGTACCTTTTAATAAACACATTGTCCCATGATCCCCTCGATATAGCAAGTGGAAAGGTCAAGTGAGGGTGGAGGTCAGAGTTATACTGATAACTGCATTACCACAATTCATGCGGTCGCGTGACTGTCATACCGTCATCAATGTAAACTTTATTTTGAAGGGTCAATCTCACGTTGAGATCAGTGCATTGATTTATCAATACATCTATGGATCAGAGCTGCCACACACAAGTCAGGAACACAAGCTCTGATTGGTTCACAAGTCAGGAACACAGCCTCTGACGGTAAGGTTTCTTCATGTAAGCAAGAGGATAATGACTGTAATGTTCACAGCTATGTCACTCGTCTGACAGAAGTCCACAACGCACACAGTGGACTCACCACCCAGATGACTTACATGACAATGCTGTTACAGCATGGGACACTCATTGGAGAGACAGTTTTCTGAATGGTCTAAGGTCAGAAATTTCACACACGGTGTAACAGACATGTTTTTAGTCCACAAAAAAACTGCTGGAGTTTCACAAGAAAACACTGTTGCAGAATCTCCCACGCAATGGAAGTGAATGGGATTCAGGCAAATTAAGTCTGATAGAGGCACACGCTGTGTATGCTGGAAAACGTTGACTATGTTCCAAGGACGTGGCAGGGGGTCGCGGATGTGGCCATGGAGGTCGACGTACGAGCGCTAAAGCTTCTAACGCCAATACCCATGTTGCCTATAGCTTACTTTGTTGGCCAGAACATAGTGATAGGTGACAAAAATACTCATCAAGCACGCCCCCGACTACCCAGGGGAGGAGACTAGAAATCCAAGCTGAAATACTGTTCTATTTGTGTGTGTGTTTTTACCTTGTCTTCATCACAGCAGCAGCAGCAGCAACAGCGGATGAGGACCAGGATGACCAGCAGCAGAACCATACCTGACAACATACACATAAACCAATTGATCAGTTGTGTTCCAGACCTTTTTGTTCCACTCAGTAACTGTCATTTGAGCTAAAGTTAATTAGTTTAAAGAATAATAATAATTTAATGTATTTCTGACATGTTGCAACTGTTTCCTGATCATGTTCCAACTGTCCCCAGGGTCAGCTGCAGCATCAAATAAATACTGTAAACAATATGTCACACATTATCATCTTTAGATCTTTGGAATTCTCTGAATACTGTGAATTGGGGGATCAGAAGTGGGGGGCGAGGGGTAACGGAGGGGTGGCTGAGGGGGTAATGGAGAAATGTTCACATTCACTCACCGATGAAGATGAAGAAGATAGCAAATGAGGCGATGTCCCAGTCAGACTGGAAGAGCTGCTTTGACTCCAGTCTGGAAACCACATCGTTGAACTGGTCCTCAAACTCCTGCTGCAGGTCTCTCTTATCCATCGCTCTTGTCTGTCAGCACAAACACACACAGCTCACGGACACCTGAGTGTGTGAGCACAGCAGCAGCACACTGTGTTAGCTCCAACTGAAACACTGCACTAAAGAGTAATGACAAATCACAGAAAAGAGAGGAAATGCTGGAACTTAATCAAAATCTTAGATAAAAAATAAGGTTAGAAAAATAGGTCGCACTTTATTTTACAGCACCATGATCAGTGGTGGAAAGAGTACTGAAAATCTGTACTCAAGTACAAGTACTGTTACACTGCTAAATATTACTCATATTACAAATTAAAGCACTGCTGTTAGAAATATACTTTAGTAAAACTACAAAGTATTTGTCTCAAAAACTACTAAAAGTTAGTTACTTGTGACTGTTGATGTCACAGTCACCTCTCCAAGCTAGGGTTGTAAATTTTGTGCATTTTCCTGAACCACTAGTTGAAAATGCTAACAATTAATTGATCATTAATAATTTCTAAGATACAAAACACATTTTTTTTTTCCTAATTTAGATTTTTTTTCTTTTCTTTTTTTGTCTTTATTTTTTCATTTTAAGTCAAAGTTTAAGTTTCCTTTAATTGGTTAAATTCTTTACTCGATTAATAATTAATCATTAACATACTTCCTCCAAATGCAGCATTTTGTTTTGTTTATCCGTTTGTATGTCGTCGTTTTCATTGGCCTGCTGGCGATCAGATCACCTGATTGGCTTTAAAAAAAAAATGCAGATGAAAGGTTCTTACTTCAAATTGTAGTCAGTACTCGGTTATGATTTTGAAAGTAACTAAGTAGATTACATGGTGAAATGAATACTTAAGTACAAGTAAAAGTACAGACTTGAAAGTCTACTTATAAAAGTACAAGTATCCAAAAAAAAAAACTTAATTACAGTAATTTGAGTATTTGTAATTAGTTACTTCCTGACTATAATAAGACATAACAAGCTGTACAAAGACTAGAAGTAATATGTTTTTCAGGGACAGAAGACTCTTTTAGACTCTTTTTTACACCCTTATTAGACTTCACTAGAGGTTAACTATTGACACATTACAACAGAACTGTGCTGTAAACTTAAGTGAAATCATTAATCTGCTACTTGAGTCACACGTTCTTTGGAAGTTCCATACAACTGGAGAGCAGTCGAATACTTGTTTGACTAAACTACATTATTTGCCTATGGTATCACAATAAGCCTGTGGAGTCACCCATACAATATTCCTCTACCTCTATCATTTTGGCCTTTACTCGGTAGACCTGGTTCACATATTGTTTTTAAATGAGGAAGTAGGTGTTGTCATGTGTAATTAGTAACTGTATCAGAATACATTTTAAAGTAACTCTCCCAACCCTGAATATAAACCAACTGAAAAATGATGACATATTAGCTACCCGGCAGTTTATAAACAGTTGAAATTAGCCTTTAGCAGCTGCAGCATTAGTGGTGCTTTGAGAGTTTTTGGTAGGCTACTTTAAGTATTTTTTAATCATATTTTTGTACTTTCACTTGAGTAAGTTCTTGAAAGCAGGACTTTTAGAGTATTTCTACACTTTAATGCTGCTACTCTTGGTAACCTTGATTAACCTAAGTTACTTCCTCCACCGGTGTTGACTGTAACTAGGCGGAATCAACAGACATGATTAGTGCATCATATCAGCCGTCAGTCACTGTGAAGGTCTTAAACATCAAATTTAACTATAACTATTAACTATATTCCGTATAAACTATACGTTGTGATAGTTTGACGATATAAGGAACAGCAGCTGCTTACCTGTAAACGAGTCGCTTGTTTTTAGTCGTTTTTCTTCCGGGTCCGAAGGTTTCCCCGACGCACCTGTTGACACTGACGCAGTGATTTGAATCCACCTGCTGCCTCGTGTCGCATTTCAAACAAACGCTCCTCCGCGGCTGTGGTAGGATCTCCTCCACACCTCTCATCACTGTACTGTACACACATGCTGTATGTTGACTAGCTGTCCTTGTACCTGCTAACAGCCGCTGAACACACCATGAGTCTGTTGGCTTTGTTTGGAAGATCAATCATGCCAAGTTAGTTTAAAAATAAATAAATAAAAATAGAGGAGAGCTTTTTTCACTTAAATTGCTCAGTATCAGTACATCTCAGCCTCTCATTTGTCATATGAAATTAAATAATAAATTCTTGGGCACTAATATATAATCTTTAGATTTTTAGGGGAGACTGGAGACAGTAGCAACAATTTTAGCATCTCTCTCTCTGTTACACAGAGACTATTTGGATGAGACCAACCAAATCCTTACATCTGTCTACTAATTACTCATACCATTTAAAGGGATAGTTCACCCAAAAATTAAAATTCAGCCATTCTCTACTCACCCTCATGCTGATTGAAGGTCAGGTTTAGTTTTTTAATCAACAAAACACTGCTGGAATTTCACAGGAAAACAGTGTTGCAGAATCTCCCAAAAAATATTCAAGTGAATTGTGACTAGTATTCAAAAGGAAAAAAATCTAATGCTAAAGTCTAAAGTCATGTTGGGGGTTGGGTCCATTTACACTCCTGAATATAGTGTTTTCCATACAAAACTTCTTTTTTTTTAAACAATTGGTTCCATTTTTATCATAAAAAATGTAATGCCTCTCTTTTCTGATTGAACATCTGAACCAGTAAATGTTTTAGAGAAAAGTTTTTCTAATCAAAATAACTTAACACAAAGACATTCATAAAATAAATGACAAATAGTTTTGGCTTCATTATATACAAAAAACACAATTTACATCCATATCTTCTCTGAATTTTGTAAGCATCCAGTTAACCAGATAAATTAAATGTAGAATTTTAAAGGATACTTCTTTAAAGGATACACAATACTTTTCATTGAAACTCCAAGCAGACACTTAATATTTTCAAATTTGGAATTCCAAAATGGCATGGCCAGAGGGGTTGTGGGTCCTTGACAAAATCTTCTGAGAGCAAAAAATGTACTATCGGTACATTTTACTATTAGTGTCTGTTAAGGACATACCATCTAACATAATTTTTAATCCTGCTTACAATAAACAACATTTTATTTTTATACCTAATATCTTTATTGTTCCAAATTGAACTTATATGTGGAGAAAATCTATGTTCATAAATTATTAACCAGGGTCGCATTTCCCAGTTTCGACGTACCTTAGTATTCTATGAAGGTTCCTCAGGTATACCTTAGCAAAGGAATTTCTTTTCCTATGTGTGTTTTCCAGACGGTCCCTTTGTGGGTGCTCTTATGGAAGAGCTGCTAAGGTACATCGTAAGATGGAAGCGGTCTTTCACCATGGTGCACGCATCAATTGATGATTTGTAAAGGGTCATGAATGACATTTTAATATAAGTTGCCATAATCATTTTACCTCAGTCTAATACATATAACAGAAAAAGAAGCTATGATTCCTAAAGATCATCTGCTTCATATATTTAAGAGTCCAGATGAGACCTTGTGATAGTTCTAATAATTACATAGCCTAAAGTCTACAAGATACAAAACATTATGAATCAAGAGCTATGACACAGTGTGAGACTAGTTGAAAGAGGATAAATGATAAAGTTAAATGGGTGAATGATTTTGTTCTCATACAAAATACATACAAAAGGTCTAATAAAAATTTGTTGTCATCACACAATAGGCACTTGTAGTAGCATGTTGCAGTTTGCACATGTTTCTCTGTCAGCACTGTGTGCTTCTCTGCTGGCAGTGTTCAGCTCTCAGGGTCAGTCTGGGGTTCAGGCTACTATAGACTAACCAGACAGTCAGAAAAGCCATATCCTCAGTTAGCTCCTTTACATAAAACAATATACAATAAAATTCCACAATTTTGAACAAATTGGATCAGTGTTATGGATAGGTTCTATGTTTTATTAAGCTACAATCAAGATAAGAATAGACAGATTAAATGACAACATTCTCATGTGTTCTCATAATTAATTTTCATGAAGTTTCATGAAGAATTTTAAATTAATGATGTAATTTGCGCAAGTAGCCTAGATGTGAACTATACTGCAACTGTCCATTTGAAAAGCATAATGTTGGCCAAATAAAGCTAAAACTGACAGGATGAACGGAGAGCATCACTATGGGACAGCTTATGACTGGTTCAGACCGCCCTTCTAAAGGCAAACCTTTCAGAAGGTTATCATTCACTAATGAAAACATATTTATGAATATTGTTCAATTTCTGCTATATTATTCCAATAAATTCCTCTAAATCACACTCGACCTTTAATACAAGGAGTCAGAAAGTTACAATTCACCCCCGTCTCCCCTAGTGTGGGAAGGCACAACAGCGGCGCCCAACCTACCCGGAAATGTTCCCTGACAGACAGCTGTGGTGGCCAATGAACGCATCGTCACATATGTGCTTACGTGGAGCTAGGAAGTGTACTTCCCCCGGTCTTCCGGGTTGGAGTTCCTGCAGCAGTTCGGCTGAAGTTGTTTTGGAGGAGCGATGGCCGAGGATCAGGCGCTGCCTCTCCGGATCTCGGAGATCAAGGACCCAGCGGTTCTCTTCGAGCGCTACAATACCGAACAGATCCGCCGGATCGAACGCAAAGTCCGCGGGGAGATCGAGCAGAAGAAGGAGGAGCTGAGGCAGATGGTGGGGGAGCGCTACCGGGACCTGATCGACGCCGCTGACACCATCGGAGAGATGAGGCAGTGCTCGGAGAGCGTCGTCCAGTCCATCCAGGACATGCACCAATACTGCCAGAGGCTCAAACAAGGCAAAAGCAGTGTGAACAGCAGCAGACAGGAGGTGAACGGCTTAACTAACTACACCTATTGTTTAGTTAAACCTGCGTCAAAGCGCCGTCATCTTAGCAACACCAAACTTCATTTAAAATGTAGCAATTAATTATTATATAAATAATATGCACAACATAGACCCCAGTCATAATATTACACTAACTTCATGTGACTCAAAACAATATACTGAACAATTCGGCATTATAAGAGTGCCGCACAGAGCACATATCTGTCAACAAACACCCTCTTCTTTAGAAATGTCTACTATTTACTTCCACGCCTATTTGGAACCAAAACACACAGCAGCGAGCTCCCGATCCAGATAAGAAATGCAAAAGTTCATTCAAATGAAGAGCTGCAGGTGGATCTATTGCATGCCGAATTTACCGCAAGACCCTGTTGATTTATAAACTGCCTTAAGACATGTTCTGATAGCTGTGTGTAATTGCTGACATACAGTGAAACATTAAATTAGAACATTTTTTAACGAATGTTGGGGACATTCCCATAACTGATATTGGAATGCACTGTGTTATCAACTTTAGAGGTGATTATTCACAATTCCATATATGACTTGAAATTCAGACTAATAAAATACATCATGTATGTATAATATTATTGTAGTGCATCACATTGTCTTGTTTGGACTTGGTCATAAGTGACAAAGAAAAACAGCAAATCCTCACTTTTAAGAAGCTGGAACCAGCGAATGTTTGATATTTTTGCTTGAAAAATGACTGAAACAAATAATCAATTATCAAAATAGTTGGCAACTAATTTTCTTTCCGTCTACTAAGCGATTAATTGGCAAACTGTTGCAGCTCCACTAGCCTACTACATATATAAACATGCAGTGTGTCTGTGTCATTGTGGTGTTTGTAGAGCCAGAGGCAGTCCCAGGAGAAGTTCTACACCATGGCCTCCCAGATCAAGCTCCTCTTGGAGATCCCAGAGCGCATCTGGAGCGCCATGGAGGCATCCCAGTACCTCCAGGCCACGCAGCTCTACCTACTGTGCTGTCACCTTCACAGTCAGCTGCACCTGGAGGCCGCTACAGGGGGGCACTACAGCCCCATCCTGGCCCGCTTCCCCATCCTGGTCCGGCAGGTAGCCACCACTGGACACTTCAGGTACGGGGTGTTTTCTAACAACCCCAGTTCTCCAAAAAGTTGCGACGCTGTGTAACTTTTTTTGGAGTCAGGGTTGTACTTGTCTCTGAAAGAATTAGTGATGGATCCACATGCAGTAGACCCAACTGGATCCAGTTTGTTGAAGTGAAATCACGGGTCACCAACTGATCTGTCCTCTTGCAGGTCCACCATTCTCCTGGACAGCAGGTCTTTGCTGCGGGGCCGGGCCGTGTCTGACCAGGCCATCGCTGAGGCCCTGGTGTCCACCATGCTGCTGGAGGACAGCTCACCACGCCAGGCCCTGGCTGACTTCCTGCTGGCCCGGAAGGCCTCCATCCATCAGCTGCTCAACAAGCCACAGCACGGTAATTTACCTTTTGTAACACCTGGCAGCATGCATGTATTTTAATATCACAGTGTGCCGTAACATGTTTTTTTGTTCCCAAAGACGTCCTTTCACTTTCACTTGAGTAAAGAAGTTGAATCACTACTTCTACTTTTAAAGTTTTTTTTTAAAGAATATCTGTACTTCTGCTTGAGTAAAGAATGTGTGTACTTTTGCCACCTCTGGTGTTTGGTCCAGGTGCAGGAATCAAGGCTCAGGTGTGCAGCCTGGTGGAGCTGCTGGTCACCACTCTGTTCCAGGCCTACGCCGTCTTCTACCTGCCCCCAGAGGGAGGCTCCAGGCTGGGGGAGGGAGCCCTGAGCTGTGGCATGCTCTTCTCGATCCTGGAGAATGTCACCTCCACCACAGCTGCAGGTATAACAGCTGGGATGTTCTGGAAGTTGGTGTACTTTTACACTTCATTTACACCAGGGGTTAAAATGGGATCTGAGAGGAGATGGGCACGTCAGTTGGATGAGGGCTTGATAGGTGGGAGTGGTGGAAATGTTAAAGACTGTATGGGCCCTAACTTATGCTGATCTAAAGTGCAGGTAGAAAGCACAAGGCGCAGTGGATTTAATTTATTCAGGGAGTATCCAAGTACACCTTTGCCACTTGAGCCGGATTGAGCAGCATTTGCTCCTTCTTCTCCTCTTCCTCCTCATCCTCATCTCCTCCTCCCGTCCTCGGAGGGAGAGACACACACTCATGCTGTTAACTTCCATATTTACACTGTAATGCTGATAGAAAATATATTCAAAGGACACTTTACTAATCTAAACTCCTGTGTGGGGAAAAGACTGAACGTAAATTATGTTTTTTTGTGATTGTGGAGACGTGTGTGTGTGTGTGTGTGTGTCTCAGCCAAATGCGCTCGGTGCTATCTTCTGCATTTAGACCTGTTGTGCCACAGACTGTGCTTTGACCAGGTTTTAGCTGGTTTAAGGCAAATGCAAAGAGAGATAGCAAATGTGTTTTGCCTTCTTTTTTAGACCTCCCGCCCGTGGCCGCACAGACCTGGCACAAGTGCATTTGTTATTCCTACCTCCATTTGTTGTCTCAAAACTATTTAAATTCAAGAACTGTTAAGTTGTCAGACTCTGGATCAGTTAACAGGCGTTAAAGGTTCCATGTATTCTGAAGCACAAAGTTCCCTAAATAAAGAAAAGCTGAGGCTATCAGTCCCTTGTCTCTCCTCAGCTAAAGGCAGGAGGGTGTTGCAGGAGGAGGCGAGCACCGGCAGCTGGTTCAAGTACCTGCCCCCCTCCGTCACTGAATTCCAGCCCGCCCTTCGCACCCTGGCTCAGCCAATCCAGAGAGAGCAGCTCCGGGACACACTGCAGCAGTGGATCAATACGTAAGGGACATCTTTTTAATACTTGCTCTTTTTCCTTTTGTCTTTGGTGTTTTTCAAAGGAACGAAGCATGGAAATCACATGTCAGAACCCAGCAGGAATCTTCTCCTGCCTCTGCCTGTAGTGAACAGCAGACCACTTTCAGTTTGTAGTGTGGCACTCTTATGCAACTTTGCAAAATAATCTTTATGCTTTCTGATGTCTGTAAATTCTCATATAGTGGCCTTGATTTACCTCAACGACCCTTCATCATATTTTCCTGGTTAATGTTAAAAATCCTGGCTGACTGAGACAAATTGTACTTAAAAGGTAAAAAGTATTGATACCTAAAACATTAGCTTAAGTACAGTAAGGAAGTATTTGTACTTAGTTACTTTCCACCTCTGCTGATTTCCTGCTGATATCTGATGACTCTCCCCTCAGCTGTAAGGAGGACATCTGCCGGGGCGTTGGCAGCCTCCTGGTCTATGTGAAGAGCCTGAAGGGGTTGGCCGCCATCAGAGACGCCGTGTGGGACCTCCTGTCCACGGACTCCATTAGTCAGCACTGGAGCACTGTGTGCCAGCGTCTGCTGGAGCGCCCCCTGGCTGTCTGGGATGACTTCCTACAGCAGCTCTTCCTTCAGCGCCTGCAGGTCAGTGCTCTCCCATCTTCAGATGACTTTGGACGGATTTGTGCCTTGTTGAAATTTCGAGTTGTGTTCAGTCTCACAGTAGCATGCAGTATTTTTCAATGTTCCAATGATTCCTTCCTCCTGTTCCCCCAAGGCCATCACCAAAGAAGAAACTGAAGCCATCTCAACGAGCTCCGTCCAGCTCCTCAGCTCAGCTGTGAGGGATCTGGAGGGTCAGACCATCCACACATCTTCGGGTACAAACCCTGGCTCTGGCCGCGCGGCGCAGTACGAGGTGGACGTGGCCTCTTACCTGTGGTCAGAGTCTCCGGGGGACCTGCTGAGCGATGCGGGGTGGGTCACCGTGGCCCAGCGGGGGCAGCAGCACCAGAGGAGCAGCCTGGCCATGAAGACCCAGGCCCTGACACCCTGCGTTCAAAACTTCTGCTCCTCCATGGATGCTAAGCTAAAGGCTAGGCTGGATGACCTTCAACACTACCTTCCCTCCCAAGACACAGGTAAGACCTGGTCCCCATGAGCTGCTCCAGACACCTGGTATTACCTCAGTGCCTCCAGCAGGGTGATGTTTTTTTGTTTAGACTGAAATGTCTTTATTTGATGGGTTGTCATGGAAATTGACACTGACATTTACTTTCCCCTCAACATTTTAATCTGTCACACTGTGCTCACTCTGCAGGCTCAGACTCCATCTCAGTCACAGTCTCGTCCTCCGCTGCCTCCGAGAGCTCGTCAGCGTCCTCCTTTAACCGTTTCACCGACACGCCGGCGGTGGAGGAGGCTCTACGTGAAGGCTGCCTGGCCTGCATCCGCCACATCCTGTCCTCCATCCGCTCTGAGCTGGTTGCGGCCTCGCCGGGGCCCGGCCCCACCCGCCTCAGTTCAGTCCTCTTCATGGCCAGGCTGTGCCAGTCCATGGGTGAGCTCTGCCCAAACCTAAAGCATTGCATCCTGGGAAAACAGAGCGGGTCAGAGGCCGCTGCGAAGGGAACCCCCAGACAGAGCAAGAAGCTGGGGAAAGCCAGAGTCGCTGCGGAGGTCAGCCCCGCCCAGGCCAAGTGGGCCGGACTGAAGGAGGAGCTTCTCACCTGTAGCATGGAGGCCTACCGCATCTGGAGCTCCGCCCTCTCCAAAGTAAGACACCGTCAGAACTGTAGATGTATACATGTGACCTCAGGTTTTGTTGCATGTAGCAAGAATTCTGTCTGTTCAGGGTAGATACCCCAACCCTGGTTTGTTAGTTTTGTTAATTTTGTTCCATCCTGTTCTGGTATCTCTGACAGTGAGTTCCAGTCACTCTCATTCAGTCCCAAACAGCACAGACACAATGCTGTGGATTCAGGCTGCCAGCTGTGATTACAACATTCAAATCAGGCCTTAAAGGGATAGTTCACCCAAAAAGAAAAATTCAGTCAGCTGAAGGTTGGGTCAATTGTTTTAGTCCACAAAACACACTGGAGTTTCACAGGAAAACAGTGTTGCACAATTTAAGAGAATGGTGACCAGTTTTCAGTCTGAAAAAGAAAAAAAAAAAAGATAAAATGCCTCCATACTGCTCGTCTGGTGTAATCCAAGTCTCCTAAAGACCTGACATGCCAGATTGACTTGAAAGACGTTATTTCCACCATGTTTTTAGCCTGAATCTTCACTGTAGATCCTTAACTTGGAGCCACGTGCATGTGAACACAGTCTAAACAGGATACGTGTGTTGTGTAGGTGTGACATGTCGGGGCTTTACGAGACTGAACACCAGACGAGCAGTATAGAGGCATTTTAAGTTTTTTCCATTTGAAAACTGGTCACCATTCACTTCAACTGACATTTTGCTAAGCCCCACCTCCAAACAGCAACTGTCCATTCATAGCTTAGCAACCCTAACTGAAGATGTCAAGCTTTCCATTTCACTACATGTTGAAGGTGTGCTGGAGGCTCGGAGAAGAGCGATACTCGGCTTTTCATGAGTCTGGACTGTGGCGTCTTTTTTGTAGTCTCTCAAAAACATGAAGCACAAGAGCACACGTGTGGAGAATGGATTAAACTCCATCTTCATCTGCTCCAACATGAGCTGCAAACGTTAGCATGTCCAGCTAACTAACACTAGCTTACTAGCTGCAGTAACTTTACCTCCAGACAAACTTGTTAGATATCACTGTATCATCATTTGGTCTGTGGGGGTTTGAGGAGGAGGATGTGGGCTGATGCAGAATCAAAGTGGGTCAAAACTGAGTTAGCTTAGCCCGTATCCCGGCTGTCTTCCGCGATCACGGTCCAGCTGGTCCAGCAGGGTGACCCATCTCAAGGTCCGCTGCACTGATCGAGTCCCTGCACTTCCTTTTCCCACGTTAATGAGTGTATTTCTGTCATGTATCATGTAGACATACCTGCCGTATTTCACCATCCGTGTGGTGTTGTCACAGGTGCTGCTGGATAAGTTTGGCACTGCGCTGCATGCTGAGTCTGCCGGCTCCATCCTAAAAACAGCAACACACTGGGAGGACCTGGAGATCCAGGAGGAAGCAGAGTCCGGGAGCAGCGTCACGTCCAAGATCCGTCTTCCAGTCCAGGTGAGCCGCTCACAACACGTCCTCCGACACATGATGATGATGATCTCTGAGTCCGGTAATGATCTAATGAGAAACTCCTGTCTCTGCAGCCATCTTGGTTTGTGCAGTCGCTGCTGTTCCAGCTGTGTGTGGAGGTGAACAGGGTGGGGGGCCACGCTCTGCCCCGGCCCACCCTGCAGGAGCTGCTGCAGGGCTGTCTGACTCAGGCCCTGCAACACTACCACGACCTGACGCAGCAGGCCCACAACAAGGTAACACACACACACACACAGTGTCGAGGACGAGGTTTGTTTGGTGTTGTAGGGTGTAGCAGGATTTGGATGATGTAACATTTGTCATGTGAAAGGCTTAAAGCACGTTTTAAATCTGTTACTCAGCATTTTTATTATTATTGCAGGTAAGATAAATTAATTTAAAAATGCGCTACTTTGGCTCTGATGCAGCCGCCTCTCTTTGTTTGTTGTCATTTCAGTACAAATTTCAGTTTTCTTACTTTTATGTAATTTTACCTAAGCTAACAAATTTCAGGGATTATTTATTTATTTATTTAAAAAATCACTTAACTTTAAGACATGCTGCTGGCAGCTCCCTGCACTTTGTGTTTCCAGATAATATTGAAAAGTTCTGTTTTAATTAACTTATTATTAACTTATATTAAAGGAATAGTTCGCCCAAAAATGAAAATCCAGTCAACATCTGTCTGTCTATTTTTCCTGTTTCACAGGAAAACAGTGCTGCAGAATCTCCTGAAAAGAAATCTATTTAAGTACAGTATCAAAGTATTTGTACTTAGTTACTTCCCATCTCTAGAGTAAAGAAATCACTAGGCAGCACAGGAGGAAGGATAAATGGAGAGAGGGAGTAAAAAGAGGGCAGGGGAAGGAAGTGCAGCTTCCTGAATGTCTCTTTTTTTTGTCTCCCTCTGTCCTCCAGGACGGTGTATTCCCCATGACTCAGAACAGAGCCCTGCAGCTGCTCTTTGACCTCCGGTACCTCAACACCACCCTGGGCAGCAGACTGGAGGAGGGCAAGAGCTCCCGGTCCCACCGAGACCCCAGGTAACCTCATCACAAAGTCACCACAGGCAGCCATGGTGCACCAATAAATGCTACAACTCCTCAAGACACAAGCAAGGTCCTGTGTCTTGTTGGTGACAATGCCGGCCGAGGCATTGCAGACCCACTCCTTCACAAGGTTCTTGCGGGTTCTGGAAATCCTTGAAAATGCTTGAATTTTGAATGTTTTCAAGGTTTGAAAAGTGCTTGAATTTTGGATAAAGCGCTTGAAACTGCAGTCGTGTCACTTTCAAAATAAATAGATCTTAACTGAAAAGTTTGCTTTTTAGATTAAGAATTGAAATAAGTCAGAGAGCCTTATTTTCTTTTATTTTTTGAGGATGCCGTTTAGACAAGTCAACATTTCAAGGCAGCTTACTGCAATGGATTTTTAAGATTTGAACCCAGCTCAGCCAGTTTTAAAGTAAACTAAAAAATGTTTTACCAACCTATAATTTTTAGTTGTGGTGATTTGGTTTTCTTCTTTAGATAAACTTGAATCTTTGAGTTTTAGAAACTCAAATAAAATATGTATTTCAAAAATTGTTCACAGTGAGCTGTGAACCTCTCATTATTTGGGTGCCTGAAAATTCAATGGTTTTAATTGAAAATATTAAAATATTCACTTTCACCTCAATAAGCTTACTCAGTCTTTTTTGAAATATAATATTTATTGAGTTTCTGGAACTCAAAGATTCAAGTTTGTCTGGAGAAGAAAAGTAAATCATCTCAAAAAAAAATTAGTAGTTGGCAAAACTTTATTAAAACCTAAGAGTTTGAGTTGGGCTCAAAACTCAAAATTCTATTGCAGTAAGTTGCTTTGAGTCTTCTCAGCGTTTTCATTTTCACAGTGATCTAATTTAATGTAATAAAGAAGTATAATATAGCCCAATATAAATTTACCACAGCTGTGAGGTGCTGGAAAGGTTGAAAATGCACCTTGAAAATCCTGGAAAAGTGCTTGAATTTGACTTTGCAAAAGGTGTAGGAACCTGCCTCAGGTTTTTGCTTCAAGGTAGCAGGAAAACAGAAATAATTCAGTGCAGCAAACCTGAACAAATGTTCAGCAAACATGGGCAACTGTGTTCTGAAAAGATGTTCGAGCAATGTAAATCAGTAGCTTCAGAAACTGGTAGTTTAGTAACTCGTATGTGATTTGTAGTTGTAGTTAAAGTTCACAGCTTTGTCTCTCCAAACATGCTGTGCTGTGTGTCTCCCAGATTCCACGAGGTCTGTGATTGGCTGGAGAGCTACATCGACCCATTTGACCTGGACGTGTTCACTCCCCTGCTGAACTCCAACCTTAATCGTCTGTCTCAGAGGACCTCGGTACTTTTCGCCAACAAAACACACACACACACATAAAGCTGATGAACTCAGCCACGACCTTGACCCTGCCTCTGCTGTCCGGATGTAACAACATACACAGTGTATAAGGCTGAAGTGTTGATGAGAGGTTGTGTTTCAGGTACTGCTGGGGCTGCTGACGGGCTCAGAGAAGCAGTTTGCATCGCGGGGCAGCAGCGTCAACTCCCAGGAGCCGTACAACATCCTGCCACTGGCCAGCAGCCAGATCAGGTCAGACATCAACATGTAACTAAGTACAAATACTTTTACTGTATTTATGTACATTTTTCAGGTGTCTGTACTTAACTGAAGTATTTACTTTTCTTACAACTTTTTACTTTTACATTTGAACACAAATATCTGTAAATTCTACTCCTTACATTTTCAGAATAAGCTTGTTACTTTAGGTTGAATGCATTTGAGGGAGATTATTGAAACAAAAGATGTTAAAGACAAAATGATGCAGCAAGATAAAAACAAAGTAAAAGACATAACATCAAAAAACAACGAAAAAGCGCGACGAGACAAAAAAATATAACAAGACAAGAGATGTAACAAGACAAAAAGACGTACCAAGACGAAAAAGACGTAACAAGACAAAAAAAAATGTGAAAGACATAAGAAGATGAAAAACAACGTAAAATACGTAACAAGACGAGAGATGTAACAAGACGAAAAGACATAACAAAGACAAAAAACAACGTAAAATGCGTAACAAGACGAGATGTAACAAGACAAAAAAGACGTAATAACATGAAAAAGACATGTCAAGATAAAATGAAGTAAAATACATAACAAGACAAAAGAGCCATAACAAGATGAAAATAACGAATAATAACTTCACTTTTACTTGAGTAAAGAAGTTGAATCAGTGCTTCTACTTTTACCAGCACTTTTGTCACCTCTGCCTTTAGTCCAGGATCCCCAAAAGCTTCGTTTGTAGGGCTGAAATCGTAACTTAATGGCGGGCAGCTGACCAAACGCAAACATGTATCATATCATTAAGATGCAAAATGGTACAAGGATCCCAGTTTTCAATTGACTGACTTCCTGCACAGTGTCACTCTGGCTGCAGTCCTCGGGTCATGACTGTGTTGTGTCCTCTGCAGGTTCGGGCTGCTGCCTCTCAGCATGTCAAACGTGCGTAAATCCAAGTCGGCCTCCAGGAGCTCCGATGCTGCTCATCAGCTGGTGAGTAACTGATCTGGGCTCTGCCATCTGACGCCGCTGTGTTTCACTTGTTTTACGTTGACCACCTCAGTATGTCTTCATGTCTTCTGTGTCATTGTTGTGTTCCACCCTGGGTTAATGTTGTCTGTTACACCTTCTGCCTTCCCAGCGCTTTTGAGTGCGAGAGACTCAGGCAAGTTCACCAGTGTGGGTTTATGTGTGTGTGTTTTGGTTGTGCTGTCAGTAGTGCCTTGGTTTACCTTTGGTGTATTTGCAGTGTGACAGTACATTATTAACTGATGATGATGATGATTCTTGATCAGATGGGATGAAATTAAAGAACGCTTTTCTGCTCTGCTCTCACTAATCTCCCACACTCTGCTTGGGCTCATAATGTAGCTCAGGATCAGGCTATTGACTGACTGATTTCACTGGGCATCAGCACAGCAGCAGTGACCCCAAAACCTATTTTCCCATGTTTTTCTGTCTAAGTAACTAATGCGGACAACAATTTTAGAAATGTTGAAAATGGTCCAGTATTGAGGGAGAGAAACAGCCTGCAGTGTAATCCATACGGGTAATTTCATCCTGTCAAAGTCTGTCCACTGAAATTGCTTTTTTGTGACTGACAGGCTCGGATTGTTACTCTAAGTGTCTGACATTATGGAGAGGATCCCTACAGAGGTAGAACTTTTTGTTTAACAGCTGATTTATCACCTTTGCCAAACCCACCACTCTATTTACAGTCATTTTATCATCATGAAACACACTTCATTCAAACAGGACAGAAACAAAATGAAACTCATTTAGTGGTCGATACCAATACTAGCGAATTTCCATGATTCTTGAGAGAAGAGTCTTCTCTGAGTTTATTTCAATCAAACCAGAGTTGGTGATTGTTGGAACAGAGGAAAGATGAACCAGAGTTTTATTTTGTTTTTGTCCTTTGTATGAAGTGTGTTTTATGATGATAAAATTACTGTTTCTGTAAATGGAGTCTCGGGGGTGGGGTTGGCAAAAGCAATAAATCATCTGTTTCGGGTTGAACAAAAAGGATCTTCGTCTTCAACAAAAAAGGTCTATCTCTGTAGGGATCCTTTCCATAGCGCTGTCACACACTTAAATATCAGCAAATGTTGGGTTTTCTTCAACAGTGACTGAACACTATTCCTGTCAACTCAAAGCAAACATGAAACAGTAAAATAAAGCAGATACCTGAAAGTGCAAACAGCGACGCAGGACAGAAACTAAACTTCAAACCACGGAGACTCAGTTTGGAGCGACAAATGTACTGAGAGCTGAACACACAGATTCATCTAATCTTCTGGGAATGGAGGAGGGGTCAGTTGCTTTTTCTCAGCAGGTTTACTGGTGTTTAAAAAAAAATTGCATATACGTAATAATCTTGTTGAAAAAAAAAAAGTGTATGTCTATAGGGATCCTTACCATAATGTTGTCAGACACTTAGAATGACAATCTGAGTCTGTCAGTGGCAAAACAAACTCATTTAGTGGACGGACTTTGACGGTTCATAATTGCCTGTAAGGATTACATTCCAGCCTAATTTTTGTCCCTATTAGTCAAGAACTTGGGAAAATATGGTTCAGGCTGAAAAATACCCTAATAAATAAAATAAAGAAATTAAAGGGAGATTACCCTTTCATAAATTTATGTTAAGATCAACAGAAATAAAAAAGCAGATGTCTTAATGCAGCTCAAGTTTTGATTTGTCCAAAATCCACC
This sequence comes from Lutjanus campechanus, assembly GCA_027495735.1. Classification (NCBI taxonomy): domain Eukaryota; kingdom Metazoa; phylum Chordata; class Actinopteri; order Lutjaniformes; family Lutjanidae; genus Lutjanus; species Lutjanus campechanus. The sequence continues at coordinate 28,694 of JAJHUR010084243.1, forward strand.
ATATTTTTCAGCTTCCCTATTAAAATGAAAACATTTGGGACATAATCTTGTTTGCTGTCTTACCAACAGTCACAAGATATCATCAATAAGAGTTTGCTTTGGAGCTGTTAGAAGCTGAGTTTTATCACTTAGGGCTGAGCATGGCCAACTGGTCTCCCCCCCCCTGCTTCCAGCATTTGTGCTAAGCTAAGCTAAACATGTCCCATCTCTGGTCTGGATACACAGTGTTAAAATCTGTGTTCCTTTAGTCTGACTCTTGACAGGACAGCAAACTCCCAAATACTTTTCAGTTTGTCATTTGTCTGTTTAGTGCTGAGCCCACAAACACCAGAGGAATCCAGGTTTTCTGTCAATCATTAGATCAGATGTTCACAGTGGGAAAGCATTTAAAGGTTGCTAGCACCCACTACCACATCCTCCTCTAGGAATGACAAAGTAGTCCCTAGTTCAGAACTGCTTTAGAGCTGCTACACCGCTGTGTGTAACCTTAAGCTATAGCACCTTTAGGATCACCTACACTCAACATTTACAATCCTGAAACGTTAGCATGGAGCACCGGAGCCACCGGAGTAGGTCCACCCAGCCCTCATCCATGACTGTCATGCTACCTATTCTGGATCGACAACAGGATTTACTGTACACCACAGAAACATTCTGCCTCTAAAAACCAGAGGTTGGACCAGGTTATTGATATGCAAGTCACAAGTAGGTCCCAGTCCCAAGTCCCAACTTTAAAGTGATACTACACTTTCCATGATAACTAACTCAATATGTACTCACCACTCTGCCGATGTGATGATAAGTGAAGGTCTTCAGTTCACCAAACAATCCTGGAGTTTTAGGAGAAACAGGGTAGCAGCCTCATCCAGTACAATGACAGTGAATGGTGACCACGGATAAAACGTTAA
>JAJHUR010084244.1:0-26088 GCA_027495735.1 Lutjanus campechanus
GGGATTAGGAAGTAGCAAGTAGTAGGAAGTTAAACAGTGTGGACAGGGTCGGCAGCAAAACATATTTTAGCCATTTAAAACAAAATAAGTATCAGTTTAAGTGTACACAGTATTTAGAATAGTTTATCCAGTCTCAGTGCATGTATTACACAACATATCTCCACAGAAATTACAGCAGAAACTCTCATAATAAGACATCTAAAGTCCAAGTGGGTAAAGGTATTGAAAAATACTGAAATATGAGATGCCACAATTTCCCCTTGCTGCTCATATTTAAAAAAAACAGATTTATGCATGTTTTCTTGTCTGATGTCCACACAAAGTGTTCAGTGCTGTCCAACCAAAAAACTGTTTTTGTTTACAGGAGACGTGGAGCTGATCGCAGTGCAGTGAATGTGCAAAAGGAAAATCTTGACTCAGATGCATAAGTGGGACAAACATGTTTTAGTTTATGTCCAGAAATATTTATGGTGATCAGTCCCAGTTTGGGGTCAGAAATATTTTAAAAGTAATATAAATGTGTTATTTTAAGTGATATTTTAAAGGACAATTCACCCCCATATCAAAAATACATTTACCATTCACCATACATTACATTTAGATTTTCTGTTGTAAATTGTCTGAGCTTCACCCTTTTTTTCTCACAAAATACCTGTACTAAAAAAAGACATTTTGGTATGTAGTTTTAAAAACTTTCTCTTCATAGGATCCCTTAAGACTTTTTTCTCTCACTCAGAGTTTTACCTCATAGAACAGGGGAGTCGCTCGCCTATCGCTGCCTTGATCGGTTAGCTTGTTTGTATTATTGTGTGACACACAAATAAACTAACCAATGGAGGCAGTGGTAGACCACCAACCACTGTGTTCTGTTGGTTAAAATGCGATGCAAAGCTAGGTGAGGCGATACGCTACAACTTGTCAGAACACACTGAAGTTAATTTTGTGTCCTTGTGCTCCAACTCCATTAAACTGGTTTAGCAGATAGCTAGACTGTTGCGCAAAATAATTATTCATGGTGTTTCATTTAAACGGAGGGACTCTGAATCACCTGTTGGAGGGGAGAAGTTGGTATTCTGCTTGTATTTCTGTTGAAATACCAACTGTCTGAATTTGGTTGCTTTGGAAAGAGTGATATTTGCCTTATTTGTTTGGCGTTTCTCATCAGAAAAGGCTGTCTGACTGCAAGGTAAATCTGTGAAAATATTATGAATATAGCGAACACTTAAATTGATACAGATTATTTTAGGTGGCTAAAATACGTTTTGCTGCTGACCCTGTTCACAGCAGTACATTGCTCAGATTCCTACACCAGTTCTCCTGCTGCGTCTCCAAACTGGGGATGTGCCGACCGCCATCTACTGTAATTAATACGCTGACTGTGGGTAAGTACCTCATAAAACCCCACTACAACAAACTTGAACTATCCCTTTAAGATTCTTGCTATTTCTGTGACATTTGGGAAGGTTTTCTCAGCTCCTGGCACTTTGTGTTGTAGATGCTGATACTGTTCCTTCAGCCGAAACCATTCAAATTAAATTTCTCAAAGCTATGAAAACAGATTCTAACAAACCACTTAGAGCTTAGAGAAGCTCTTTAAAGCTCTATCTGTGGACCGGACTGTCAGTATGAATGCTAATGCATGAGAGATGCTTGCATTTTCATAAAAGAATAGTTTTCATTCTCAGAACATTCAGTCCACCTGGCTTCCTCTAATGAACAGATAACAACTTCATAGAGGGGAAAAGAAAGCCTGCAGAACATTTTTTGTCCAGGTAATTACCTGATTGAACTGCTGCATGCTAAGAAGTCTGGTCTATACTCTGTTTGAACAAAGTACCATAATAATTAGTGCTTGCATGCTTCCTGCCCGCTGGATACAAACATGCTGTTTATTCAGACCAGTAGACACTTATTTTACGTTCTAGCGGAGATCGATACGTTTCCAAAGGTACCAAACATGCCTGGTTCAACTTTAGGGAAATAAAATGAAAGATGTCTAGAATATTTCTATTTGAGTCTTGAATTTGAATGTTTCACTCAGTGTAAACATCATATGGCTTCAATGCAAAGTTAAGAATCAGAATCAGAATCAGAATGAGGTTAAATGCTGAGTAGGTGATTATGGTGCATAACAATAAACATAGTATAAAAAAATATCAAGAAAGATAAGTCAAGAAGCTAGAAAATAGAAAATTGACAATAATACATGGAAAAATAATATAAAATTTATGAAACATACGTATTCACATGTATATTATTTGGAAATTATTTCTAGATTGTGTGTTGTATTGTCTTTAACATCTTACTTTAATGATCAAAGAGGCCGGAGATAATCCACAGACCTTGTTGTGAGCAGTTTCATGTAGGAACTACTTTCTTTCTAATAGAAAGAAGTAGAAGTAGTACTAGTAATAGTAAGAGTAGTTCTGTTAGATTGTAAAGAAGTTCTGGTAGATTCTGCTGTAGAAGAAAAGTACACGAAACTGCTCACAACAAGGTCTGTGGATTATATTGACTAACCAGGTCATGATTTTTGGAAAGAAACAGTAGTTTTCAATTTTCAGTTTCAAATCTTTTTTTTTGTTTGTTTGTTTTTTTTGTGCTGTGACCAACACAAGCCAAGTGCCATTTAGTCCCATTATACTAGCGAGAAGGCAGAGATCTCTGCAGCCATTATCTCCAAAACTCTGCAATTCACAAACACAAACGGGGGAAACATATGTATTTTAGATTTTGGGGTGAACTGTCCCTTTAAAGCTACTACAAGAGAAATAAAATTGGAAGATTAGACGTTAATAGGGACATTTTTATTTACACTTGAACAGTATTTAATCAGTTCACTGCATTTGCCATGAGAACAGGCCCAGACTGAGCTGTCACACACGTATGAAGCATTAAACTGATGTGAGAATTCATAGTAACAGAAAATACATGAATAATTAATCATTTCTGGACCAACAACAGTGTATCATCTTTACACAGGCTGCTGAATTTTGAGACAATCATGAAGTGGACAAAAAGTCAGGATTAAAAATAGATGACAGAGAGGTATTCTATTATTATTCTGGGATGATGTCTTAAAATAAACTCCCAAAGCCTCATGGGAGTTTTAAGCAGGAGCAGTCTGATGAAATGGAAAAGACTTTGTCAGAGAACAGAAGTGATTTTTTTTTCTTTGTAAGGACACACTGATTAAAATAGGCTGTTGAATTGTTGGATGTGTTCGCATGAAAATGATTCATTTAATCTATTAAAGTTATCTAGGCCAATAAAATATTCAGAAAATTGTAAGATCCAATCTATTGCTCTTCATTTCCTGACTGTATTATTCTCTGTCCTCGTCCGTCCAAAGCACCACAGTGGCATCTAGTGGGGTTAAGGGGTAAAAAATACACAGGTTTACTGATACACACATGAGGAAAAACAACACTGCACACACAGTAAAGAAAAGCATGCAGTTAACCATGTGCTCTGTGACCTTTATGTGGAAAAAAAATGTTTTTTCTGACTAACAAACAAGTTGGGTGCAAACTGGTGGATGCAGATATGGTGGTTTGTGTGTAAAAACCACATACATCTTCTGTGCGTGCCTCAGAGCCCCTACGAGGCTGCTGTCGAGTGGTCATACGCCTGCAGAGGAAAAGGTGTTAAAAGTAACTTAGACAGGATGCCCCGTGTCTTCAGGTTTTCTTTAGCAAAAACAGAAACTCAGCAATAAGACCCCTGAGTGATGTGCTACAAATCTGAGGGAAAACAAAACTTACACTTATGCAAGCAGCTCTGCGAGGGTGTAATTATGCACAGCGGTGCTTTGGGCTAAACGCTCAACATCAGCATGAATCACCATCTTAATTTAATGTTAGCATGTAAACATTTAGTGTTTATCACTAAGTACAAGTGAAACTGAATGTCCAATTTTGAGGTTTGTCGTTATTTTAAGATATGACTAATTCATTCTCTTGTGATAGTGAGTCTTTATTTTGAGCTCGTAAGTTGTTATTTTGAGATATTAAGTCATTATTTTGAGAGGGCTTCTCATTATAACTTCCTACAAGATCTTTTTCCTGTCACATTGGCAGACTTGAGCTTCCATAGAAATGTCTTAGGTTGCAGGTACTTGGTCATAAGTTTAAGTAGTGGAAAATTACATTTTGACCTAGATTGGATGCTAAAATAACACCAAAGTTACATGCAATTTATCCTGAGAGGAACATGAACATTTGTTGCAAACTTGAAGGCAATCCATCCAAAAGTTGCAGAGACATTTACCTAAAAAAGTCATGATCATAAATCAAGGGATCAACAAAGTCAGTGGGCTTAAACCTCTGGGGTCTTTGCATGTTTATATATAAAATTCATGCCTATTCATGTAATAGTTGTTGAAATATTTCAGCATGGACCAAAGTGGTGGACCAACAGACCATCCATAGAGCTACACTGCAAGCCTAGCATGGCTAAAACCACCCTTTAAAAAATTGGGTTAGCATTGCATTGTAAGGTGAGAGTTCACCCACAGCCAACCTCAACAGAAATAGTCTCTTTTTTCTCATTTTTGTTCTGCTTCTCTTGTATTTTCTTCATCAGGTAATCCATTCTCCTCTCCTCCTGCTCTCTGAAAAAGGATGCAGAGATTTTCCTGCGCAGCCGTCTGGCGTAAACCTCGAGGAACACCAGAGAGTAGCTCATCAGCCAGAGGCACCCCAGCAGGACGGTGACTCCCCGGTTCGGGGCTGAAGTCGCCACATCGCAGAGCGACGGCTCGGGGGTGAAGGTCCACTTGTACTCTCTGTGGAAGTTTGTGAGCTCCCGTGTGACACAGGAGTGTGGGATGATACAGAAAGCAGGCGGGAACCACTGAACCTATCAGGAGAGAAAATACATAAAAAAATGTCAGGAGGCAAATACAATAGAAGGTTTTCTGCTGGTAAACATTATGACATTTTTTTGTCTGCGGCGCTTAGGTGGAGGCAACAGGAGGCTTGTTTCTTAACAGTGGCTGAGGAAAAGATTTCCTGAACATATACAGTCGCTAACTGTCATGGACCGTTGAGTGAAAAAAAAGTCACATTAACTAATGAGAGCAGACTGAGTCCATCGCCAGTTGGATGGAGTTTTTGTTGTTGTTGTTGTTTTTTATTTTGCTAATTTAATGGTCTTTAACTGTGTTTTGTGGCATTAACATGGAAAATATAGATCGTCTTAGTTCGGCAAAAGGGAGAAACCTGAATTCAGAAGGAAATCTGTTGTACTTTTCTGTTTAAAGGGATAGTTCACCCAAAAATTAAAAATTTAGTCATCATCTACCCACCTTCATGCCAATTGAAGGTCGTTTGTTAGTCCACAGCACTGCTGGAGTTTCACAGGAAAACAGCACTGCAGAATCTCTCACAATTTGAGTGAATGGTGACCAGTTTTCAAATGAAAAAAACAACGAAAAACCAACAAACAAACAAAAAAATAAAATGCATTAATGCTGCTTATCTGGTGTAATGCAGGTCTCCTGGCCCCAACACGCTATTCACTCATGCTCACACTCGACACACCCGGTTCAGACTGCCAGGCCGCCAAAAGAATTTGTTCTTAATGCCTTGCCTGGTTAAAACAAAACAAACAAAAAAATATGGTGTGCATGTGCATGTGACTCAAAGCTAAGGATCTGCAGTGAAGATTCAGGCTGAAAACATGGTATAAATAACAAGTTCAAGTCCACTTGGCATGTCAGGCCTTTTTTTTTTTCCCAGTCATTTTTTCCATCATCATTCATTTAAATTGTTAGGGAAATTCTGCAGCACTCTTCTCCAGTGAAATTCCAGCAGTGTTCTGTCGACTAAAAACAAAACCCAAATCTTCAATGGGCATGAAGGTGAGAGGATAATGACTGGATTTTCATCTCACACACATCTCCAAGCTTTCATCTTATCGTGTTTTAACCATATTTATCTTGAATGACAGCTGCTATGTGATAAAACTTCGATTTTGAGTCACACTGCTTCAAATGCTGGCAAACTAACGACGTGGAAAGATGACATTTTAGCCTGAGTATGTGGCTTCTGCTCTGTGTTTGCCTCCAGTTTTTCTTTCGTTTTGCCTCCAGCTAACGCCATGATGGAATCATGATGTTGGCCCAAAAAGGGTGTAAAAGATGCTGTTGTTGTGAAACAGTTTGTGTGCCTGTCTTACCTTGTAATTCACACTTATGCTGGCAGATGTTGGTGGAAAATCCAGTAACCACGGCACAATCACCTGAACTACATGATACACAACATAATCCAATGCTACGATTAACGTTATTGCAATGAAATATAAAGTTACCACCACCAGTGTTATGAAACAGGAGGTACATTCCTGACTGGTTATTTTGCAGCTTGTGGGATAAGTTTTATTTTTAATTGTCCTTTTGTTGCCAGCATGAGTCTCTTTTTGCAGGAGCTCTTTGGAGATGTACCCATTATCAAACTGAACAGATGTCAGATAAGATTTCAAGTAGCGTGCAGACTCAAAGATGAGTAAAGCAACAAAAATAGCAGCGAGGATCCGGTTTGAAAGCAGTTTGTATTCTTTCAGGAGGCTCCTGGCATATGAGAAGTTGACCTCTATCTGCCCAATCATCTGAGTAAACCTGCTTTTGACTTCTGACACATCAACATGTGTGAAGTGATCTAACTTCCTCAAGTTGGTGACGATGCTCAAGTCTTCCCTCTTCACTTTGATGGCTTCCTCAACAAGGTCCCGCTTTGCTTCATTCAAAGGTTCAGAGGAGTTTAGTAAAGTCTTAGTGAAACCCTCAGCGGTGCACTTCAGGAGGCGTGCGACCGCCCCGACGTTCACTGTGATATTAGAGACAACGTTCAAAACTAAAATCATGACGGAGGCTGAGATGAGGAGTTTGCGTCCCTCTTTGGTGCAGACGGTGGGAAGGGTCATGGTCAGCACGCAGCGCAGAGGGTGACACAGGAACGACACCAGAAACATGGACACGCTGTAGACGCAGGCGGTCTGTATGGACGCCTCATGGTCGTATTTCAGCGTCTTTGACAGCCAGTGATGAAGCAGGCCGCCAGTGACGATGGCGAGCGTGAGACAGAGAGACAGTAGAGTCAGGACGTCTCTGCCGGCAGGTCTAGGTACAGAGTAAACATCCCAGAGATAAAGCAGGACGGATTTTAGAGTCTGTCTGCAAGATCCTGTTCTGTTCCTGAGGAGAAAAAACACAACAGTTTGGGGAATATGCTTATTTGCTCTCTTGTGAAGAAACAGATGAGAAAATTACAGTTAAACATTTCTTATATCTGTACATTAAATCTGGGTATGTAATTTAATTAAGAAGCATTAAAGAACAATCAATAAATCACATGCTCCAATGAAAAGAAAGGAGAAAAAATACAGCATCTGTGGCTGTGGCTCTAATAAGCCACTCATTTCATTCTGGCCAAATTACATCACTGGATGGTCCAACTTCCTGTCTACTTATGTATCCTTCCCAGTAGTGATGCACACGAATCCAAACACGTCATTCAGTTTTCATCAATATTAAGATAGTCAGCTCCATCATTACCTCTGTAGACTTACAAAAGGTTGCATCACACCTTAATCAGTCACTGATATGAGATTATTCCCTTCAACTGAAGGATATCGTTATATATATTTTCTACTTAAAGGGGAGGTGGTGGTGGGCTTCAGACAGTTCATAAAGCTTAGTTTAGTTGGAAATTAAAAGAGAGAAAGAGGTGAAAAGTACAGTATTTGGAAATATATCTCATAACTAATTATATGGCAATATTATTGTAGGCAAAACAATTCCATTATCAGTGAAAATTAAGGTAGAAAATAAAACATTTGCATGATTTAGTGTGACTTCCAGTAAAAAAAAAAACATGGCCTTCTATCCGAATACAGATACAGAGAGAGATAATTTCGTTGGTTGAACAAATGAAGTGTTGCCAGATCCAAAAGAGACAGACACACAAAACAATTAGTGGTAGTCTTTCAGGCCCTGATTGCAATAACAAAAAGAGCAGCATTAACACTGTAAGTTTGAGGGGTTTTTACAAAAATCACAACAGGAACAAAAAAGAAACATGTCTTAACCTCTTTCTGTACTTTCCCTGTAATTTTTCTGCAATTACCATCAACTTTCAGCTTTAAACTGGGTACATTAATATGAATAAACAGTGGTGTAGGTATGTTACTCAAAGTACCACAGTACATGAACTGCTAGAATAGACAGTCTAACTCAATGTCTCCTGCAGGTGACTCACTCTAATTAACTTAAGTTTTACAGTGTATACGAGACTTGACTAGTATACATTGTAAAACTAGACAGTACTGGACATTACTAGACAACAGTAGTGTTTTTTTTCTCACTACAGGGTGCAACCTGTGCACAAAGACACACACACAGACTTCAACATGACTTTATATTTCCCCTGCCAGCTTGCTATGTTCAGTCTTTTCCATGATGGAGATATCACACACCCAAATACTTTTTACAAATCCACTCAGCAGTCACTCGTTTTTTCCCCCCAGTACCACTTGCTTCTGTGTCTCTACCTACGCTGCTCTTACAGTGTTTCTCCACAGAGAGAAACACCCTCACCCTCATATTTGATCATTTTGCCATAAACCCACAGCAAAACCAATCACATCAGCAACACTGATCATGTCGTCATATCAGCACTGCACTGATCGAGCAACTGGTAAAGCAGTCGCACAGTGAAGATCTGTGGCTTTTTGTTTTGACAGGCAGAAACAGAAAGAATGACTGTATAATATGTGATGATTAACTCTTCATACAGCAATTTCAGACTGTCTTGCTACATATGATGCACATGGAACAGTTTTTCCATTCACTGTAGTTTACTGCTCATTCAAGGTAACGGAAACACAACAATTCTTATTTTCCGACGATTATACACTGATGAAAACATACTTATGAATATTATATTCCATTTCTGCCATATTTTTCCAATGGAGCAGCCTAAATCTTATGACTTTGGACAGAGCCAGGCGACCTGTTTTCCTCTGATTTCAGTCTTCATGATGCACTAACCTGCTGCTGGCTTCATCTTTGCAATGAGCCAAAATCCCAAAATATCACACGCTTACTTTAAGTATTAAGCTACAGTAATAGCCTATATTTTGTAACTGTCAAACCACAAATTCATGTTCTTGTCAATTCTGCATAAAATAATTTTTCATGTGCAAATGATTACTGTGAGACATGACAATATTGTGAAATTCTGAGTAATTACCTTTTTTTAAACTTAAGTTTTATGATGTAGTTCCATAACAGATACATGTAAGAAATATGTAATATGTAATTGGATTAACTGGAAGATAATTTTAATTTTTTTTTACATCCTTTAGAAAATCATTGGACCATTAAAGCGCAATTAAAAATAATTAAACATAACAGTTCTTACCTGAGAGGTGTAATATTCTCTGTGATGAACTTCATTATGTCTGACAATATGATTTTAAGGACAAACAGGACTGGGAAGTGCTGGAGGATTTTGAAGGTTAAAAGGGGAACTTCTCTGAACAGTCAGCGTCATGTTGGTGTTTGTGGATCGCCTACGAGTTCCCATGAGGGAAACGAAGAGAACATAAACCATACATGACACAAGATCATATGAAGAACCGTGATGCAGTTACACACGCTCACACAGTGTGACACTGGCCACACGAACACGAGTGCAGTTTCAGAATTACATAACATTTGGCAATTTAATGTAATTCGACTCCAGTGTGATCACACATATACTGTAGTTTATTTAAATCCTCTACCACTCAAACTTGACACTAGAAGTCTTTTTTTTTTATATACATTCATCCGCTGAAGAGGTGAAAGTTTAGTGGTTTGGCTCATTTAAGAAACTGTTTCCTGCTGTCTATTTCCTCCAGTCCTTCACATGAATATAAAACTGGTGACTAATGCAAATTTTCCCCTTAAGTAGGCGAACTGAAAAAAACAAAAAAACCAACAGTTGCCAACGTTTGTTCAGTTACCAGCATTTGGTTTCAGTTGAATATTATGTTGCTAATGATCAAAAACAAAAGCAACAAAAGTTCTACAGGAGTTTAACCGTTTAACAAACTATTTTGTCAGATCTGGAATAATAATCTTTTCTCTAACACTCAAATAACTTTGTTGGAGCATTATCTGATTTTATTATAGCTGCTCTGTGAGACTAAGTTAGTCTTCTATGATCATCTTTCTGCTGCAAACAACACCACTAGAAGGATGGAGAAGCCAGTTTTGCTTGGCTAGAATTATTAAAACTAGCTTATAAATCTAAACACTTAAAGACTGTAATGGGCCTTAAAACTGGGGAAATTTACTTATTTAAGAAATACTTACTTAAAATGAGAAATTTGGTCTCTTCATGAAGATTTACAGTTAGCAAAAAGAAGCTTATAAGACGCATTTTTTGTAATATTTTGGTTTGGGATTGAGCTGACTTTTAGAATCTATATCTAGTTGGTCAATGGGTGGAGTATTTGCTCCATGCACTGAGGCTGTGGGTCCTCAGCAGCGGCCGTGGGTTCGACTCCCTCATGCGGCCCTTTTCTACATGTCGTTCCCCCACTTTCTCCCTTCCCTTTACTTCAGCTGTCCTGTCTAAAATAAGGGCATATAATTGCATATTTCATAATTTTGATGTTGAAAAATAATTTAAAAAAAGAAACTAAAGTGAAGTGATAAAGTGGTTTGGGTGAAAATAGACTGTTTTCACAGTTTCATAATTGTTTACAGTAAAAATTTCAAATGCAATCTGCCGTTTCCAGCTTTTATTATTAGAAGGTACAATGCAATCACTTGTGTCTGCATGCACATGTGAGTGACCAGTGGCCCTGGAGCTTTTCCACAGCTTATCTTTAATACTACTGGACTCATCCGCATATTTTTCATGCACATTCATGACTGTATGCTGAAGGACCTCTGAGATTCAGTATTTTTTTTAAATCCTCGTTTTAGGCCTTCCTATTGGCAACAACTGTGTCCACAGGTATTATGTTTTTGGATCATCCCAGGTCTCATTAATGCAATAACTCAAGAAAGCTTTGAGGCAGTTTCTTCAAACTTGGCAAAAAATGACTACTTGGACTCAAGGATGAACTAATTAAACTTTGGTGGTCAAACATCAAAGGTTACGGTAACTGTGACCTCACGTTCATTCCACTCTTATGAATGTGATATCTCAGGAACACTTGCAGGGAATTTCTCCAAATTTCTTACGCCCTCTCTCACCACAACACACACACATAATTACACACAAACAGTATCTTCATTAGCCATGTACAGTGGTTAAAAGGTATTGAAATAATCGGGATGTGTTTGAAATAATAAGCAGGATTTAATGTAAAAGTATAGTTGCAAAATATGTCAACTATTTTTTTTACAAGTAACAAATGAATATTAAAATTGTCCTGGGGTCCTAAAAAAAGCAAAGACATAAATGACACAGAATCTGTGTTGTTGTTTGTGTTGCGCAGACAGGCGGGTACATCCTGTGCTTGTCTGTGGTTTTTTTCATCGAGTGTTTTATAGTTTTCCATTTAAACACCACAGGACCTTTTGCGCTGACCCTGTTAACACTCAGTAACCACCGCACCGCCTTGCACAAGTTAACCATTGTTGTTGGGCCTCGTGACTTCACACAGTTTACTACAGCAAACAAACATTGTATGGAATTTACAACTGTGTGCTCTCTCGGGCTCTGTTTGTTATGTGCAGAGGCCAAAAGGTGCTAAATATGTGTGAAACCTGCAGCAGTACAGCTACAGATAATCAAGACCCGAGGACTGAGGTTCACATTTTGTTGTTGGTTTCTATTAAAAACTAAAACACAATTTAGCAGTTGCAAATATTCTGATAAAAAAAGCTCCTTCTCTTAACTTTAAAGCTGCTACAGTATGTGTGCTCATTACAGGAATTAAAGAGATCACATATGACTAAATCAGCATAATACAAACAATTTATTTTTCATGTAACAGCAGTTATATGAATTTAAATCACTTTATTACAAAATGTACACATTCATTAGTAGATTCATTATCTAATATAGAAAAATTATATTGTTTATGTGCTATGGCTTCAGAAAACATGCACACCATATAATACATAAACAAGTAACATGATCTCTTAGTGATTTTAACCAAAAATATATATTATATTTTTTTATAGAATAATTCACAGACGTTTCTCTCATTCTTCCAGCAGAAGTCAGCCTAGTGAGATCAATACAAACAGCGCACAGCTCCTCAGAGCTCCGGATCATGTTGTTGTTGAGGTTAAATGTCTCTCATGTCCAGTTTTAAGAAGGCGGGGAGTAAAATAAAGTAGTTTACAACTTAAAGGTAGAATCAGTAGAATTTGCCCAACTGTTCGTAAACGCATCAGAACGTCAGATACCAACGTTTGGGGTTGGTGCAACGTCCCGAGCACAGCAAAACAATGAGAAAAACATGAGGAGATACGGGCAGAAGGCGGATACAGCCACAGCCACACACTGTCAAAAGTAATGATTGAACAGGATTATGTAATATGAGTCTATACATTGTTTTCTTTAGGAAAATGTTGCTGATTATACCTTTAAAGTGAGCCAAAACTAGCAGTTCACAGCATGAAATTTTGACCCTTGAGATGCTAAAAAGACAATCACGTATAATAAATTCATCATGACAGGTAACAGCTGAAGCTCCCAGAGCGTTCTGACATTTTAGTGACACGGAGTAGACGTCTACAGACAGACTTTTGACTTTTGTCCCTGTTTAAGTGTTAAATCTTTATACAATCTTCTTGATAGCTCCTCTATGTTCATGTGGAGATTTGGTGAGTGATCAGAGCGTGGCATTGAGCGACTGAACGGGTGACAAGTGCACACCGGTAGCAAGAGCAGACTTGTTGATGGGGAAAGCCCATTCTGGATACATGTTCAGGTTAAACATGGCAACGCCCCACGTGTTCATGGCCAGAGAGACTGAGAGCACGCCCAGGATGTTCATGACGAAGCCAGTTCTCACCTGAGGAAGCAGGGGCAGAAAACGTGAGGAGCTGATCGGAACAATACGTTTTTAAATGCAGATATGAGAGTCTTACCATGTCTTTGACCATCAGATGTCCTGACGCAAAAGCGATGGAGTTGGGTGGCGTGGACACTGGCAGCATGAAGGCGTATGAACATCCTATTGTTGCAGGTATCATGAAGTATAGAGGATTCACTGACACGTGAATAGCCTTCAGAGACAAAGACAAAACATGAGAGCATGAGATGAAAATAATTTCTCTGCTTTATTCCAGTTTTCTCCCACTATAGCAAACTTATTTTATATGGACAAGCATTTATTTAAACCCACAAAAGTTTATATTTTAGCCGGAATCTAAAGTTGTCCAAAGATACCAAATATGTCCATTTGATGTAAAATGGTAACCAGATGGTTTGTTACACAGGAAGCGGTTCACAGAAACTGTTTGGAAAAGGCCGGGCACTTTCAAACAACACTTGGCAGGTGACTGGATGAACCATCTGTCACGTTTAACACCGGCTAACTTCAACCAATCAGATCAACTAACCGAACCAGTGCTTTGTTCTTCTTTCAAAGTACTCTGCAGTTCTGACATAACTGATGCTATCGCAGCATCTATGCTAACATATTCAAGAGCGAGTCGTTTACGTGGATGCTTCTCATTGTCAAAATAACATTTGGGAAAAAAAATATACCAAAGATAATTTTGTTCACATACAAAAACGTGTTTTGACCTACTCAAACACAAAACTTTTTCAAAACTTAAGAGTCTGAGTTCAGCTTTTTAATTTTTACAGTGGAGAGCCACATCGCCAACTTTATTAAAAACACAGCTTTCTCTAAATTTAAAGTTAAGGTGGAAGGGGGATTTAAACAGCTATTTCACAGAGAGTTATGCAGCCATGCAGAAATCCATCGCTCAGATTTCTGACTCCTTCCTGATGGAGGTGGATTGTGTTTTATTCATGGTGGTCTCGATGAATTAAAAGCAACAAAAGTAAGTAATGTGTTTTGAGAACTCAGGACACTAAACCTCCTGTACATCCTGTAAACGATTCTCTGAGTGGACGCTCTGCAGTATAGACACCACTGCAAAGTGCACAAGCTCCTGATAATGATTACTGATGGCAGCAGTTAATGTCCAACAGGCGACAGACATGAGAACATCTATTGCAAGAGTTTAACAAGCCCACTAAGTCTTTGGCTTACGTAGAAGACAAGGTCAGCAACGAACCTTGTATCCCTGTCCAGTTCAACAGTTTCCACTGCTTTGTCTTCTCCCAGTTTGGCTACCTGACTGTCATCTTAATCAGTGTGTTACACTGTGTACTTCAGTAAAACCTCAAGTGTACTTAAGTTCACTATAGCTACTGTTGTCATGACTGAATTTTAATCAGCTTGAGGTTATATCATTCATCTGGAAATTCATTCTTTAGCCAAAATGGAACAATGCTCAGCAAACTAAGGTTTGGTCATTTCATCAACACAAATAAAACACATCTAAAAAATGTAAATCTTTAAGTCAATGACCAGTCTTACCATTTCAGCAATGACGGGTAAAAATATGATAATTGTGGCCGTGTTGCTGGCGAACTCAGTGAAACAGGCCAAGAAACCAGTGATCAACATCACAGCTGCAGCAGGAGGGACCTCTGCCAAAGGCTGGAGGTGGCCCCCAATCCAGGAGGCGAGCCCGGACTCCTGCCAAACGCCACAAGATTGCGGTTAAAGGGTCAAAGAGCAGATCACAGCATAATAAAGCAAAGCAGAGAACAGACCCAAACAGAACAGAGCAGAACAGGGGAGAGGAGAGATACATTTATCACACAGTCATGACTTATAACATGTAAACTTTTACAATTTAGAGCCACAAATTCAGCCAGAAGGAAATTTTAGCAAACACACAAAATCTTAAAGGAGTAGTTCAAAGTTTTTTTTTTTGGGACACCTCTTGATTTACTTGACTAGAGCTCAGTGAGAAGATTCTCACAGTGTAGTACGGTGGTTTATTTAAAGGGAAAAATTGGCACTTTTCATGTGGTAGTCCAGTCAGTGTTGATGGTAAATGTAGTCAGATTTCTCGTGCTATAGCTGAGCTCTCCCGCTGCAAAACCTGTTGTTCTTCCTGCATCCAGTGATGTCACAGTGATGTCATTGGTGTCAAGGAAGAGCTACAGGGTGTTTCGGCTTGGATTTCCAGTCTCTGCCTCTGGGTAGCCAGGGAGCACGAGTATGCATGAGTATTTTTGTTATCTTGCAAGACGCTTGCACGCAATGCATCCTGGTACATGTAGGCACTGCCACCACAGCTCAGTGAACAGGAGAACTCATCTTTCTTGGTCAATATAGCGCGCACTAAGGAATTTATTGCTTCAATTTACAACATTTACCATCTATCTATCTATCTATCTATCTATCTATCTATCTATCTATCTATCTATCTGTCTGTCTGTCTGTCTGTCTGTCTGTCTGTCTGTCTGTCTGTCTGTCTGTCAGAGTGTTTTTTTTTTTGTCTTAGCACCAGCATCTTTTTTTCTTTTTGTTCCTAATAAAAAGACTGAGTGTCTGTGGCAGCATGCGGTTGCTCAGCATCTTTTGTCAAAGAAGCTCAGACTTTTTTGTGTGGCTGCTCTGAGCTGAGCTCTGTTAGTTGGAAATCTCTGAACATTTCAGAAGGTGGTCATCATCACTTTATTTTCAGGGAACCAATCATATATTAGACGGGGACTTGTCACCCTCGTAACCAAGAAAATAGAGGATTGTTTGTCTTCCTGCTTTTTTTCTGATGTGTGCTGGACAGCTGAGATTCAACTTGTCTGTGCAGGAGAGCAGTGAGAAAGCGGACGTTAAAAGCCTCTGTGTGTTCAGCTCTCAGAACTTTTGTAGCTTCAAACTGAATCTCTGTGATTTGATGTTTAGTTTCTCTCTTATGTTGCTGTTTGTACTTTTGAGTATCTGCTTTATTTTACTGTTTCATGTTCACTTTCAGCTGCATAGGAGTCGTGTTAAGCTACTCTTGATGAAAACCAGACATTTTCGGAATTTGCTGCTTCACCATAAAAACCTTTATGTCAGATGTCAAACAAATAGATCAAGGAAGTCACTGCATCTGGCACAGAAATAGTCCACCAAAAACTCCCCATGAAACCACAACTTTTCATTTTTACAGTTCTATTTTTGTACGGAATAAACAAATAAGATATAAAAGTGCAGATGGATTGGACAGGGCTGGGTTAACTGTTTGCCCACGTTTCCAGTTTTTTATGCTAAGCTAAACTAATCACCTGCGGACTGTCGCTTCATATTTATCACACAGACATGGGAGTGGTAAGGACTCTCTCATCGTCCTTTTGGCAAGAAACCAAACCAAGTGCATTTTCCACAACCTCACTTCATTATGCAGGTTTAACAGTAACTATAGCACATGTACCAGCATGTTTACCTCACATGCTTTGGCCATAGCAAAGCCACCTCCGAGCAGCAGAATAATGTTCCAGGGAACAGAGGCCTGGGCTTTCTTCCACGACAAGAGAGGCACATAAGGAGTGTTGGAACCTGAGGAAAAATATGGAGAAATAAATCAATGAAACAATCAATAAAAAAAACGTATATTCAATATTTTGATATTATATGTTGTAAAATATGATTAAATTTAAAACTGTGCTGTTTCATCTCTTTGAAATGTTTATTATGATTTATTAATCTTAGGAAATATTTTAGATGTCAGTGATATCATATATGACAGCTTTGATAGGTCAAAACTGCATTTTAGTGTAAACAGTGTCTTGTTTACTTCCTGCACATATAGTCGTTGCTTTTAACAGCATGTAAATCTTTAATAAATAACTATTTCATTTTCGAAACATTCAACACAATATCAGGAATATGAGCAAAAGCTCAAAAATCTAAAAGTCAGAGGCATTAAAGAAGACTTTTAAAAGTCTTATTTAGTGTTCATAGTGTTTTATAAATAGATTTTTCTCTCAAATTTGTTCATCCTCTTGTGTTGATTTTAATGTTTTTGTGAGATAAAGTCCATTTCTCACTTTGGTAGTTAGAAAAGAGTTTTGTTCTCTTATCTATTCTAAAATGTGACCTACAATGAGAGGGACAAATGAACCCCATGATTTGCTTTTTTTGGAGGGGGGGTGCACGCAGTGGTTTATTTGACCAGCTGAACATAATATACTCTCCAACATACGCAGAACACATGCGCACAGTGTGTGTGCATGCTCACACACAAACAAAAAGCCCAAAGTGTGACAGCATAGTTCTGAGAGATTATTCTAATCACAGAAACAGAGAAACTGTAGTTTCAGCTCCAGACGGGAAATTTGCTCAGACTCTCTAATCTACATTATTAACATTCCTCAGCTGATTTTCAGCTTTTTGCAATAGCTGTGCTGGAGACACAGACTGAATGTTATTAAATCTTTCACAAATATTTAATTATCAATATTAAATACTGACTTCTATTCTGATCCACCCCTACATACTTGATCAAGGTTGTTTTCATTTGTTTTATCTCTTTGTTAGATAATATTCTCTATTTTACATTTGTTCGACACAAATCTAATAAAACCTGTTTATTTACATCATAACATAAATAATATCGTCACAGTCATTAAAATAATTGATTGGATTAGATATGAATCAGAGCACTTTGTCCAGTAAATTAAACGTTAATGCGTGTATCCTTTAAGAGCTCACTGACCTTGAGGGTCAAACCACCAGCTCAGAGAAGGTTTCTGAGAGGGGAAGAAGAACAGCATGGACACGATGATCACACCGGTGACTGCGTCTGAGACGTACCTGCAGGACAACAGGAGGAAATAATTAACAGAGATCGATCATTGACAGGCATCTCAACGTATAGATTCTGTAATTATTTCCAAACAGGGAGAGGTGTTGCAAGAAGAAACTACTTCATGTTTTCATCATGAGTGCCTTTCTTACCCTTTTTTGAAAAGCACAGACCAGCCAGTGACAAATTTGGGATCTCTTGTGAACAGGAGGACAGCAAACAGAACAAAAAAGAAAGAGATCGACCCCTCTGCAAAACTGAAATTGAGCATGTAAAGTGAAAGTCAGTGAAAGGCTCTGTGATAAAAAAAAGGTACTCATTCACCCTGTATTGCATGAGATTTGGAGACATACACGAGTCCTCACTTTATGGGCCCTAGTTTTCTGTAATCTTCGTCTATTAGAGCCTTCGCTCTGGCCTCTGCCTGGGCTCTTCGGTCGTGTTTCTTGAAGCACAATCTGCATAAAATAAAATAAAAACACACTGTGATACACATATTTCAAGAAAAGGAAAATTGAAAAATATTATCCCACATTTACAACAACCAATTCCATAAAAAAAAAAAAGTTGTGACGTGCAAAAACTTTTCCTCCTACAAAGAATTTAATGTTTACAAAGACAATATATTTGATGTTCAAACTGATGTAAATATGCACTCAAAAAAGTCCCAAAAAAGTTGGGACGGGTGCATGTTTACCAGTCTGATACGTCACCTCTTCTTTTAACAACACTCAGTAAGTGTTTGGGAACTGGGGACTCTAATTGTTGAAGTTTTGAAAGTGAAATTCTTTCCTATTCTTGCTTGATAAACAACTTCAGATGCTTCAACAGTCTGGGATCTCTGCTGTCGTATTTACTGCTTCATAATGCACCACACATTTTCAGTGGGAGACAGATCTGAACTGCAGGCAGGTCAGTCTAGTACCTGAACTCTTTTACTACGAAGCCAAGCTGTTGAAACATGCTTAATGTGTCTTGGCATCTAAGCAGGACATGTTGCTCCAAAACCTGTATGTACCTTTCAATTTTTATGGTGTTTTCACAGGTGTGACAGTTAGTCATGATGACATGGGAACTAACACACACCCTCATACCATCACAGATGTTTTTTTCAGGATGTGGTTGATATATGGCTTTGACTTTGCATGGCAGAGTCTGAATCCTTTCATACTCAATCATTATACTGTCACCTGTTACCAATGAGCTTGTTTACCTGTTGAATGTTCCAAACAGGTGTCTTTTTGAACATCCCACAACTTTCCCAGTCTTGAGTTGCTCCTGTCCCAACTTTTTTTTGAAACGTGTTGTAGGCAGAAGAACCAATAAAGACAACAAACTAAATGTATAATAAAGTTTGTCAGTTTGAAAATGAAATATCTTGTGTTTTTACTGTATTCAATTGAATAAGAGTCGAAAAATATTTGCAAAAAAAAAAACTGCATTCCATTTTTTTTTACATTTTACACAACGTTGCAACTTTTTTGGAATTATTGTTGTACAAAAGCAAAAAAAAGGCAGATCCAATTGTAAAGTTAACAGTATTTACCTCTCATCATGACATTTGGCTTTTACTGTGTTTGCAGAAATGGTGAGGCAATCGGAACAAATATCATTGGTCTACATTTTTAAGCATGAAGCCATATTACCGTGTATTCAATCCCCCGTAGAGAAACGCGATCCAAATCCATCCCAAGAACAGGAAGAGAAGCATGAGCGGGAAAGCAAATGCAAACCAAGAGCCAAAATTGATAAGGTCACAGTCTGGAAAGTAGCTGTAAAGCAGAAAAAAAAGTTGTCAAACTACTGGAAATAAAAGTTTTCAATATTTAAATGGTGCCCAAATGAAAAGTCACCTTTTCAGCTGTCCGATCAGGATGAGGTTGGGCGCGGTGCCTGTCAACGTGGCGGTCCCTCCGATACTGGCTGCATAAGGAATACAGATCAAGAACCCTTTCCACACCTTCAGCTGATACTGCGCCTCCGATCGGACCTCCTCAGCCGTCCTTGCGTCACTCTGCTCCATCCCATCCGTCCTTTTGAAGTTTTAAGAGACATTATTACCTTAAATGAACAGCGGATAAGTACATGAACTCCACCAGAGTTTGGAGAAGATTATTTTCATCCAAAAAGTTTAACTTGACATTGTGTTAACCAGAAAAACACTTTGACATGACTTTGACAGATGAGAGGACTGATACCACTCTCATGTCTGTACAGTTAACATTAAGTGGTGATCAGGAAGCTCAGTTGGTGAGAGTGTTTGCCTCGTGTGCCTCGGCTGTGTGTCATCAGCAGCAGATGTGGATTCAACTCCCACCTGTGGCCCTTTGCTATGTGTCATCCTCCCACTCTCTCTCTCCTCTTTTCCTGTCATATCTGCAGCTGTCCTGTCTAAGTAAAGGCATAAAAATGCTCCATAATATATATTTTTTTTTAAATTAAGTTGCAGTCAACAGGCAATTAGCTTAGCTTCGCATAAACACTTAAAACCAGGGGAAACAACTCGCCTGGCTCTTTCCAAAGTTAGAAGATTAGATTAGTTAGAAGTTAAAAGATAATTGTTTTACAAGTCTCAACTCTTTGTACTCAATCGTCCCAAGTCAAGAAAGACAAGTCCCATGTCCTAAACCGGTGGTTCCCAAACATTTTCTGGCAGGCCCCCCTTCAGAAAATAGTTTGCACACCCCGAATCCAACAATTTTCAATCAAACATTAACAATGACAGAGGAAGAAACTAATAGAAAAGTATTGAAGTTGAATTTGGGTGAAATAAAGGTTAACATGACAGCAAAGTCTATACTTTTCCTGTGATCAAGTAAATCTGCAAGATCTGCAGATTTACTTGGCTGTGAACATTTAATATTAGCTTG
Organism: Lutjanus campechanus; assembly: GCA_027495735.1. Taxonomy (NCBI): domain Eukaryota; kingdom Metazoa; phylum Chordata; class Actinopteri; order Lutjaniformes; family Lutjanidae; genus Lutjanus; species Lutjanus campechanus. Next base: position 20,704 of record JAJHUR010084244.1, read on the forward strand.
ATAACTTTGTTAAGATTAGCCTTGACTAACTTACTTAATGCTACTACAAGCAACTTTCATATTGTGTTGATTTCCGAGGCCCTTCATGAACAAAAGCAGTAGTGTTTCCACCGTAATAACCACAAAATACAATGTAAAAAATAAAATTATCTGAAGAAAATCTTTTCCTGATTCTTTGAAGCTGGCTAGCGTACGGTGCACCCTAACTGTATTTGTGTTGAGAATGAATTGTGTTGACAGAAGCTGATACATGAAATTAAGGGAAATGGATTGATTGGCACACTTGAAGACATGCCAAACTTTTAAAATAATAAACAATCTTTCATTGCTTTCAGGTGAAAGGCTCACATCCAAGTGAAGTCACCAGTCACTGGTGTGAAAGTCCAAGTTGAGCTGCAAGTCGTTTTTTTAATTTGGCTCCTTCAACAGTGCCACGTGAGAGAGACTGTTTTCTTTGGCAGGCCATATTGTGCAGAAGAAGAGCTCTATCGGCTCTGTCATCTGAGGTCACTTCTATCCACAAGCTAGTCTGTCTGAACCGCTGGTTAAAATAAAAGAGGACTTGATGGACTTGTGTTACATTATGTCACACAAGTTCACTGTATCAAGGAATCTTATTCAACTGAGAGTGTGAAAAGGGACTGTTCACTTTGTCTCTTTGAAGACACTGCGGCATTCAGTTTTCTTAAAGAGGCCCCTTCACTGTAGCTTTCATTTGGGTGAGAGGTGACTTTGCAAACAATTTACAAGCAGGCTGTTTACATTCAGTCTGCAGCGTGTTACTTCTTTATCTGGTTGTCTTCTAATGAATTTGTTTTATCTCCCCCCAAAATACAAGTGGATACTATTTTAAACTTATTATTATGATGAACTCTATTAAACTTTTTAATCAATTGACAGCACTAGTTAATAAAGTTATATCTCATTCATTTCCTGGATTTTGTTGCCTTCAGACCGAGCTCAGCTGTTTCCAGCCTCTGTGCCAAGCTAACAGTCTAGGTACAGCCTTGTTTACCAAACAGACATGAGAGTGGTGTTAATCTTCTCATGTGACTTCAATTGAAAGGCAAAAATGTCAAATTTCCTTTAAACAACACCATCAAAACACCATTTCAGTTAAATGTTTAAGGATGTATATAATTGTGTCAGTGTTTTCTTACCCGTCTATTGACAGTATTTGTTTTTCTGTGGGCACTGAGGGCAGTGAATGCAGCTTCACAGTGGACTGACCTGAAAGAAAGAGCAGCGAAGAGTTTGTGACATGTTCACATGCAAATATGGTATAAACATCAGTAAAATCATGAGTTTTAGCTCATGAGGGTGGTCGAAGGTGTAAGATTTAGGGGAATCTATTGGCAAAATGTGGCAGAAACAGAATATGATATTTGTAAATATGTTTTCATTAGTGTATAATCACCTGAAATAATAATTATTGTGTTTTCATTACCTTATGAGTTGTTTATATCTACAGAGGGCACGTGTCCTCATGGGGTCTGGCCGAAGCACACACACACGTCTCCATGATCACAAAACACCTTTCATTTATATTAAATCTTTTCCCCACACAGGAGCGTGGGTGTTTGCTCTAAAATTATTCTCACTAATAACGAATGAGGAATTATTATTATAATTATAACACCTAATAAATCTCAATAGTGTGCTTGGGTTATCAAACTTCAGAAACACTTTGTGATTCCTCCACCTACAAGCGTGTTATCGGGATGGAGGAGCGAGGATGGGAGGAAGAAATGAGGAGAAAAAGGCGAAGGAGAAGAAGAACAGGAGGCTGCAAACCTGCACCTCAGTCCAGCTGGACTGAGGTCCAGGTCAATTCGCCTCCTGGCACACCTGTTTCTTAAAGTTGATGACTTTCTGATTGGTTTATTGTATGTTTGGCCTAAAACACACCCATGAATTAATCAAGGCATTTGGTCACAGCTGATGTGCTGCAGCAGGCGCAGGGGTATCCTACCCTGTCCCACCCCCTGCGCCTCTGGCACAAGACCACAAAGGTGGATTTGGACCCAACTTGAACAAATTAAAATCCATTTCGCCTTGCACTTCAGATCAGCGGAAGACAGGGCCCTAGGTGTTTGTATTCTGTAAGGTCATAGCTAGATGACACCAAATCCCACAGACTGGTACTTTAAGCCCATCCAGCATCATTAATCACTTACCACTGGAATATTGACTAACTTCGGATCCGAGGACTCAGTGTATTGGAAAAACTGGACAAAGTTCACATCTTAGATTACATATTACAGGCCCATGAGGATGAGGTTAAAACAATACAACATGTGGTGGAGTATAGTGCCAATGAACCTAAACTGCCAATCATTGATTTTTTTGGGCATTTGGTGGCGGTGTAAAATGCTGTAAACACAATATTGACATAGAACGACCTTATAAAGTTTGTGTAGTTGTTGTAGTGAGCACACAGTTGCTTACTGACACATACAGCAAACACAGAGCAACATAATCATTCATTTGGAGTCCTGTTTCTGGCCACTTGATCAATGTTAGTCCAATATTTTAGCTATGTTTAGGTTTCAACCATCTCCAGAGAAAAATATCTGACTATTTTGAAGCAAATTTCTCCACTACATTCAATAGCTAACTGAAAGTGCTGGACAGGTAGTGTACAATAGATTAATTGTTTTTTTTTTGCTGCAAACAGCTGCCTGCTGCTTCTGACAGTTTGAAGAGAGCAGTGAGAGTGAACGTTAACATTTAAGACGTCTCCAAACCATAACAATAAGCTGAAAAATGCTAAAATGCTCTACAACACTGGGAGAAACTGCAGAGTTGGTAAAGATTCTCTGTCATTACGTCTCTCACATTATGCCCAGTAATTTCATCCATTGTCAAAACACCAATTCCAAAAGAGTTGGGACGTTATGTAAAACCCAAATAAAGACAATGCAACAATTTCGACCTATATTCAATTGAATGCAGTACAAAGACAAGATATTTAATGTTCAAACTGATAAACTGTTGCCAAATATACACTCATTCTGAATTTGATGCTGTTCCAAAACAGTACGGACAAGAACAACAAAAGACTGGGAAAGTTGTGGGATGCTCAAAAACACCTGTTTGGAACATCCCACAGGTCAACTGTTTAATTGGTTACAGGTGACAGCATCATGATTGGGTAGGAAAGGGGCATCCTCGCGTGGACAAATAGCCCAACAGCTTAAAAACTGCACAAAGTTTTTCAGGAATTTAGGGAATTCACCATCTGCAATCTACAATATCCTTAAAAGATTCAGAGAAACCAGAGATTAAGGCCCAAGGCAGAAGAAACGCTGAATATCCATGACCTGTGACCCCTCATACAGCACTGCATTTAAAATCAATATGGTTTTTACCAAAATATTACCACATGGACTCAGGAGCGCTCCAGAAAACCACTGTCGGTAAACACAGTTCATTGTTGCATCTACAAATGCAAGGGTTAAGACTCACTGCCACTGCCAAGTGAAAGCCATATCAACCACATCCTGAAAAAACCCACCCAGATTATCACCAGTACGAACTTGAAAATCCAGCATCTGTGATGGCATATAAGGGTGTGTTAGTGCCCATGGCATCACGGCTAACTGTCACTTCTGTGAAGGCCCCATTACTGCTGAAAGGTACACACAGGTTTTGGAGCAACATATGCTGCCATCCAGATGACGCCTTTTTCAGAGACACTCCTGCTTATCGCTGCCAATACACATTCTGCAGGTGTTGCAACAGTGTGGTTTTGTGGTAAAAGAGCTCAGGTACTAAACAGCCTGCAGACCAAACCTGTCTCCAGGTCCAACATCTTTAGAACATGCTGCATCAAATTCAGAATGAGTTAATATTTACAAAAAACAATTAAGTTTATAAGTTTGAACATTAAATATCTTGTCTTTGTGCTGTAATCAACTGAATATAAGTTGAAAAGAATTCGCAAATCATTGCACTGTTTTTATTTCCGTTTTACACAGCATCCAAATTTTTGGTGAATTCAGGTTTGTAAATTACTGACTAGCAGCTTTAAACCATACGACGTACCGTTTATTATATCACCCTCAGGATCGTCCGTGGACTTGCTCTTCTGTTTCAGGGTCTCCAGGTCTCCAAACAGACTCTCCAGGATGGCATTAGCAATAGGGAGCATCATGGCTGTTGTGGCCGTGTTGCTGAGCCACATGGACAGGAAGGACGAGGTCAGCATCATTCCCAGTATGAGCCTAGGAAAATAATTCAATCCACAACCACAAATCAGCACAAGTAAATGTTTAAAACAGGTCACTAATCTATGCTTTTATTTCATAAGAAGGCTATAATTTAGTAAAACAGCAGGGCACTGTAGTGTTTGGATGATGTTACCCAAACATGAGTAAAAAGTAGATTTCTTGTGGCCTATTTTCAGCTGCAGATTTATACACATTGGGTGTATTATCAGCAGTAATACTGTCTATATGTGATTGACTCAAAACAAACTGCAGTGCCCATTTTCATCATTATGAGAGAGCATGTCGGCCAGTGGAACTATGTGGCTCATTGGTGTATTTTTAAAAGTTTTTGGCAAAGAGAAATAGGATATCAGGCTTTGGCTAGACACATAATACTTATAAGTAGGATCAGTTCTAAGGTTTTATTCTTTTCTTGAACAAACAAACAATCTTTCTCACCATGCTGGTTTCACTCCGACGATAGTGAGGACCTTCAGGGCTATTCTGCGATGCAGGCCCCACTCCTCGATGGACGAGGCCATCACAAGACCACTGAGGAAGAGAAAATTGGTTTCGAGGAAGTACTGAGGGCATAATTTCTTGGATGGAAGAATTCCCAGTGTTGGGAAGAGGCAGACCGGAAGCATCGCAGTGACAGCCAGAGGAAGGGCCTCTGTGCACCAAAACATAGCCATCAGCACCACCACATAAAGACATTTTCCCTCCTACAAGAAAAAAGGTGTTAGAGATCAAAATGGAAGCAAATCAACTACGTAATTGTGTGTCACAGGTGATGGATTACACAGTATGTCTTTGGGAATGTCAGTGATAGAGCATTACCTCTAAAAAAAATTTTTAATTACTGCATGTGTGTGTATGTCAGAGGGGGAGAAAAGGCAGACGTGTGATTTCTGTCCATGTGTGTGCATAAGAGGTGTGTTTGTGTATTAAATAAAGTAAAATAAAATGCATAAAAAATACTATTCTGTGGTATAAATATAACTGCAAATTATTTTAATGTCTGGCTTAATAGAAACACAATACATTAAATCATATATTATAAATCTTTTAGATTTAAGTTGTTTGCATTAGTTATTATTTCTGACAACACACACACACACACACACACACACACACACACACACACACACACACACACACACACACACTCTTA
>JAJHUR010084245.1:0-57330 GCA_027495735.1 Lutjanus campechanus
AGCCTGTTCTATTTTAAGGACCAGTCTGAATGCAGCTCAGAGTCTATCTTTTGTCTTAATTTGAAGAACACATTTGGTGCATCTTGTGCATCCATCAATTATTTACTGTAATCTTAGGTGTTATAGAGCTTTAGTGGGTTTGCCACCAGTACACTTTGTCTGTGAAAGTGTAAAGGAAAAAAGAAACTCACACACACCTATTCTACTGAGGTCCAGGCTTACAGATAGGCGTTAGGGAAAGGAGGTCCTAAATGAGGCTACGTGTGGAAATTTTGATTTATTACATTTTTTGTTTGATTCTCATATTGACTTTTTTATGTTTTGTTTTGTATAAACATGTAGTGCATGATATGTATATAAGTGGGTCAGAAATCTACTCGCCCATAGGCAGTTGTTTTAAAGAAAAAATGTATTTGCCCTGTTCAAATTGTTTTATTTATTAGCAGTTATTGAAAATTGACAAAGACTCAAGTTAAATGTCATGTTTAATCCAGGGCAGCTTTGTCTATAAAATATCAGCAAATAGTGAAAAAAATGTCCATCTCAATTTTTCAAAGTCCATGGTGAGGTCTTTAAATGTCTAATTTTGTCATTCTAAAACCCAAAGATGCTATGTTTAATATGATAACAAACCCAGAAAAGCAGAAAATCTCCATATTTGAGAGTCTGAAAATTACTTGAATTATAAATCAGTTATTAAAAAAATAGTTCTTCTAATTCTTATTATTTTTTACCACTTGTCCAGTCAGGATGCCAGAGATGCCAGATTTTACTTGCTATAGTAGTATAGATAGTGGGCAAATCTTATTATTGAGCCCTGTTGAGGAATTATACACACCTATTATACTGTAATTTCTTCCCATAAATTGCTGAAATTTTACTATGTTTATAGGGGCATTCTGTGTCTGAAACTTTTTAATAACAGGCAACAGAAGACCGGACAGACAACAAAGAAGGTCATGTAGGGTAATAGAGAACATTCAGTAGTTGCAGCAGACTTTGTAGTGATTCTAAGTAACTGGTTTGTCAAGTTCACAATGGGTGAACTGAGTCTCTCATGGAAATTTAATACTTGGCATGCTAAGAAGCTAGACAAAGATGCTGAACATGGTAAGCATTGCACCTGCTTGACATCGGCGTTGTCATTGCAAGCATGTTAGCATGCCGACATTAGCATTTTGCTGGCAAAGCAGAGCCCGATAGTAGCCTACCACAAGCATGGCTGTAGACTTCTCAGTCTTGTTTGCATTTATTTAGCATCCATCTGTCACCATGAAGTGCTCTCAGAACCTTGAAGAAGCTGAACAATCACTGAGCAGAACCATACATCCACACATCTCAGTCCAAAATAAACTATTAAACTAATTAAACCATTTATGATCTGTCCATTTAAATCACCCATTGTCCATATTACAAAGTTTACTGTATATCTTGCAATACATTACACAGCAGCATATGAGCAGCAGCCACATCTGGCTAACCTCGACCCTCCCACAATAAATAAACACAATTTTTTGAGTGCACAATTGATTCCTCAAATCAATTCTTTTGTCATGTTAGTCTGTATATCCTATTTGTAAGTTGTTGTCCTGTTTGTAGATATCTATTTTCCTTGTTATTCTACCCCCTAATACTGTCAAGACTGTACTGGAGTCACGTGAACCTGTAATAACTTGACGACTATTATCCTCACAAGTGGTGGCCAAATCTTCCATATCATCTCCTATCTGGGGATTTAGTCAAGTTCTGACCTGTAGTAACTTTAATTTTTATCATCACAGCTCCTATCATTGAAATTTCATTTTGTTGGGGGATATTTTCTGTTTGACTGGGCAGTACTCAGCCAACTCAACATGGTCAAAATGTAAGTCCACAATTACTGTTTAACAATTAAGAAACAAAATGGATGTTATATTAATATATTTAAATCTGCATATATGTAATGTGGCATATGAAGCATTTTATTCTGTTATACTGTAGTTTGGCATAGCACTACTGAGGTGCTAGTAATTTACTGAATTGTCTCTTGTACTGCTTGTAGAAATATCTATTAGGATGTAGCAATTTGCAGAAGAAGAAAGGGCGAGACAGAGGAAAAAATAAAAGCAATGATGGAAGGGGAGACAGGTGTATGGAAAGAATGTGAAGAGAGAGAGAGAGGGGGAAATGACCAAGCAAGGAAAAAGCTGCTGAGGGAGGAAAGATCTGACAAAGCAAAGTAGGGAGAGACAGGTAGGGAGGGAGGAGTGGTTGAGGCAAACAAAAAGGAGGTATGAGGTAAGTAAGACCAAGAGAAAGGAAGGATAAGAGGCCATGAACCCAACACCACTTTGAAGCCAAGGACAAACTATCATTCTCTCTCATTCTCTCTTTCATCCCGCCCTTGATCTATTCTTACTGTAGAGCTTCTGGAGTGCCTGCTCAAATGGTTTGCCATACTGCCCACACCACACATCATTTGTTAACAGGGAACCCGGAGTTCTTGTGGTTGGGGAGCAGAGCTGCATAGCAACCCCACAGCACTTCCTGTTGGGCCGGGGGTTGAACGCCGGTGCCCGTTGTTCACCGCAGTGCCCCCTCTGCCTTTAGAAAAGCAGCCGGGAAGCAGTTCACTTACAATTGGCTTTGTGCTTCGTTGTGAGGAGAAGAGAAATGAGCGGAAAGGCAAAGTACCCCCAGTTCGCTGCAGTCTTTAACAGGCAGGGACCTCTATATGGTTTAACTAATGGTTTTCTGAGGTCTGACTTTTATATTTTTGGAATGATGGTCCTGATAGCTGAGCACTGATATCAGAATTTAGTGCGTCTAATTCTGACTACTTGCATGAACAAAACATTTGAAATACTAAGTCCTTCCATAGTAAAATCCCTGTAAGACATAGAGAACATGTAGAAGTGTTGGCGCAGAGTGTGGACTGCCCATTCCAGTGGCAAAATACTGTAAATATGCTGTAACTGGAAAATGCGGCTCAGTTTTTCACTATCCTGCAGAGTTCTGTGATTAAAAGGAAAAAGTTTAAAGTGGTTTTACAGCCATAACAGCCCTGGCCTGCTGGGTTAACTCACATAAGCAGCTTAAGTAAGTTCAGACGTTTACTTGACATGCCCTCTTGACATTACGTGCAATGTCAGTGGCAGTGTGAGAGGAAAGTGAATTGGCATTCATGTTATGCTGAAGGCTAACCCCAGCAGGCCTGCTCTGTTTTCCTTGCTAATGTCTGTCCCCTGGACAATAAACTGAAGTAACTTAGACCACAGCTGACCAAGCAACACCAGATGAAGGACTGGTGTATCTTTATTTTCATGGAAATGTAACTCCACAGGAACATCATCAACTCAACCATTAACATGAATGAACTGATCTCTTTCAGTGCAGATAGGGATGCCTCATCCTTTGGTAAGACATGAGGTAGATTGCTGTGTGTTTATATTAACAGCAAATGGTGTGCAAAAGCTACAGTGGTCTCCAGCTACTGTTCACATGGATGGAATACAGCAGTGTTTTTCAACCTTTTTTTCACGTCACATTTTTTACATTAAAAAAATCCCGCGGCACACCACCATTTAAAAAAGTTACTAAATGACACATTGTAGCTTAATACAGCACATATAATGACAATATAATTTCTGAATTTACTCACTTAGTGTGAAACCTGAGCCTGTTTAGATGAACACAAAGCTGATATCCTGGCAGGAATTGAAGAGAGGCACACCCGAAGCTCTTCCTCAACAGCTCTGTCTCTCTCTGTTTTCAGTTTTTATAGCAGCCATGCTTGAAAAGCTCAGCTCACATAGATATGTTGTGGAAAATGGGAGCAATGTTGAAATAGCTCTGTTTGCCACATTGGGAAACTCTTTGGCAGCAGTCAACCAAAAACTGTCCAAAGGTAGATCAGCAAAGCTTAGCTTTAAACCAAGGTCTTGTCTCAGTTCAGTTAGTTCCACCTGCCCCTGCAAAGTCATGTCCTTTCCAAAGACTGCTGCTGAGATGTATGGGTCCCTAACCCAGTCAAGAGATTCAGTGACGGTTGAGGGGAAATAAAATGACAACTTCTCCTCAAGAGTTTTCAAATGTTTACCTATTATCCCACACAGTGCAGCAGTGTTGACATCTTCTTCCATTTTTGGGTGAGGGGGAACATGCCAAGGTTGGCACTTTCAAGATGTTGCCAGAGGTGCACCTTTGAACGGAATCCATTTATTTTGCCTGTGCTTGTGAGCAGGTTTTCATTTCGGCCTTGCATTCATGTGTTCAGTTCATTCAAATGCTGAAATATATCTGCCAGGTATGCCAGCCTTGCACACCACTCATCACTTGCAAGCAGTTTTGCATCATCGCACCTCTCATCAGTCAGAAACATTTTAAGTTCCTCCCGCAGCTAATACACACGGGCCAGCAATGAGGTTGTATGCTCTGCTCCCATTTCCTCACATAAAGATGCAAATATGCAGCTTTTCAGGGATCTTGACTTTACAAAGTTTACCATCTGCGCGACATTATCCAAAACAGGAGCTAAGTCTGCTGGTAAAGTCTTTGCAACGAGCGCCTCGCGGTGTAAAAAACAGTGCGTAACAATAATATCTGGGTGTTTCTCTTTAACTCTGCTAACGAAGCCTTTGGTGCGCCCGACCATGGCTGCTGCTCCATCATTTTGCATTTTTCCCACTGAAGTCTTCTTTGTTCAAGATATTCTGATGTGACCCGAAAATTTCCTCTCCTGTTGTTTTTTCTGGCAGTGCTTTGCAAAATAGAAAGTTTTCTCTGATGGCGTCTCCATCCACAAAACGCACGTTGGCCAATAGTTGAGCATGTCCACTAATGTCTGTAGACTCATCAGGTTGCAATGCAAATTTCCCGCTGATGCGTATCTTTTCCAAAGCAACATTTTCTATGTCTGCAGACTTGTCATCAATACGTCTGGCAATTGTATTATCTGAGAGAGGGACTTTAGCTACTTCTTTAACTGCGTCAGGGCCGAGCATCTCATTCACGATGGCTTTGCAGGCAGGTAGTATTAATGTCTCTGCCACAGTGTGTGGCTTTTTTCATTTCAGCCACTAAGTAGCTAGCTTTGAGAGCTCTCTCAGACACCTTTGTGGTTTTTCTCATAAAAGTTACCGTGTTCTTGTTTTGAAGGGAAGGGTGTTTTGTTTGGAGATGTTGTTTAAGCTTGCTTGGGACAATGGCACTGTTGGATAGCTTTTCCCCCACACACCAAGCATAACAGAATCGGTGCTGTTGGATTCCCAGTGAAAGTAAATCCAAATGAAGGATAACTTTCGTTGTATTGCCTCGAGCTCACCGTTTTTTCTTTCTTTTGACCACAACTCACACTAGGCTCTTCCTATGGGTTAGAATTTTGTCCAGGGCCCAGTTCAGAGTCTGAAATTTTCCTCTTCAAATATTTATCCATCGCTGTTGTACGTCTTGTCACCACAACCTCTCCCGCGCATCACTTCTTCTTCTTTTGGTTTCACGGCAGCTGGCATCCTTACTGTTGCGCTACCGCGCATCACTTATTCTGTTGTCTTAAATTAACAAGGTCATTATTATTGTGCTACCTACTGCCACCCGCTGGCAAAGATGGGTGTTTAAATTACTTAGTCAGCCAACACTTTGGCACAGGCACAGATGCTCAACAATGCCAAATCATTTGTAGTGTCTAAATATTTTTTGACCAATTGAGTGAAATTGGACAATTTCCCACGGCACACCTGACGATCTATCAGGGCACACTGGTGTGCCGCGGCACACTGGTTGAAAATCACTGGAATACAGTATATGACTGTAAAGTGCTGTCTTTTCTATCACCACCATTATCATCGTGGCTGTGTCCTTCCCATCACAGACACTAAAGAGGCGCTCTTTTTTTCTCCATGGACCCATCAGTAAACTTCAAACAGCTCATCCCAACAGCTGTATCCGGAGATTTCAACAACTCAAATCTTAAAACTGTTTTTTTCTAATTTCCCCACCATGGCTATTCAGATGACATCTTGGTGATGCTAATTCCTACCTTTCGCTTCCTTTCCGGAGGCACTGAATGACTGACATGGTTCAAAGTCCTGAATGACACACCCAAATGGAAGACCGCTTCCCCTGACAACCGGGTTCTCTGTGTGTCCATAGCCAATGTCAGGCAAACTGTAGCTAGAGTGAACCCACTGAGGCTGCAGGACCTGACCATCTGGGTGTGAGCTCAAGGAGTGTGCAGACCAGGTGGAAGATGAACTCACATCTCATCTCATCTCTCTAAGTCAGACAGCTGTCCTTTTGTGCTTCAAGACTGCCACCATCATTCCAGCAACATGCCACCAGACTACAGAGCAGTTTCCTTTCCTCAGGCTGAGACTCCTCAATTAATCTACCACAGTTTGTGTGCAGTATAAAGGGACTACAGATTGCATTTCATTTTACAACCATCTGTTGTAGAACGATAAATAAAATTAAGCTTGAAAGTCAACAGTGTCCTACCCTGTAGCACTCACACCAATCACAAAGAAGTGCTTTAAGGTGCGTCTCATCAAATCCTGTCTCCCCATCTCACTTGACCCCCTCCAAGGTGCATATTGTCCCAACAAATCCACTGTAACGCCAACAATTTCCCCCCAGGGATCAATAAAGTATTTCTGATTCTGATTCTGATTCCACCAAAAATGACTCCAGTCATATTATTGTAGTGAGGAAGTGTGGGGGAGGGTCTCTAACATCTGTGGAATCAAAGGGAAGAATATCTTTGAACCTAATGACTCTTACCTGTATCACTGGGTGAGGATCATGCTGGAATAAAACTGTTATAGTCCCTATGGAGCATAATGAACTCAGCTGAGTCCATTATTGGGACCTCTCTCCCTTCCATCCATGATATAAACTCTGCACAAATATGAACTCTCCTGTTAACTCTTCATCCTGCTGCTGTCAGGAAAAAAGGTGGCAGGGCAGCCGAGCAAGATCCTCCAGATTCAGCAGCTCCTTTTCCCCCCAGGCTGCCAGACTTTACAACACCTTGTTGCCCCAAAGTTTAACATACACATTGTTTTGCTCTGCAAAAACACATTTGTTTTGTTCCTCAATGAGCTGTACTGCACTGTAAACAGATGAATGACAATGGAATCTCACTTATCTTTTTTATTATCCCTGCTTCCATTGAAATGCAGGTGCATATCCTGTCAAAGGAGACTCACACTGAACAGACGAAGTTAATGAAAGTACCCCACAAAAAATAATGACACTGTTGAGCAGGTGATAGTTCAATGCTGCAGGACAGCAAAAATCAACTTGCCCAGGAACCAAGTATGTGCAGGCTGCAGCAATTAAAGCTAAACATTTAGAGTCCTATTCAATTTCTGATGAAAATGTTAAAGATTAACATCACTCAGGCAACCCTTAGAGATCAGTGCAGTAATGTTTTTCCTCATACAAGATAGTGTACAGTTGCTTATCTCTATTATTGCCAATTTATTTAATCAAATACAAATTAAGAGTGACACTACAGTATAACGTTAGCCTCGCTAGGTCAAAGAAGGAAACATACACAAACACAACATTTCATCATTTCTCATGACGTATTTGCAAAGTAATTTTTTAAATATTTTGAAACCTGCATTATAGTCTGTCAATTAGTGGGATAGCGCACAATGAGGGATGTCATATAACTTGCATTCACTACACATTTGCAGTATTGTAGACATACAGTAGCCTACATGGATGTCCTTGTATGTGTGCATGTAGAGCAGAGCAATTAAACTTCAGTAGCAAGTGGACCAAATAGGAAAATCACTGAGCATCCTCTGAGCCCTCAGGAAAACTGGCAGAAATCTAGCTAGGGTTTGAACTGTAGTGCCTCTTCACATTGTAGTACTGTTGCGGCTGTCAAAGTGAATGAACACTTGTCTGTCCATTTGCTCTGGAACTGGCAATTTTCCCAACTTTACATCTCTTTATCTTCGAGAGAGACTTTTTAAAGCTTGATGTTAACGTAGCTAACATGAATTTCTGGGTGACCCTCCAGCCCAGAGTTCGACACAAGACTTGACTGAATGGATGGCAGGTGTGGAGCGGTGTAATCCTATTGCAGCCAATCAAAGTACATAGGTGCTTTAAAAAGATATTGGTTCGGATCATAAAGTTTACAATTCACATGTCTCAATGTGGCTTAGCTTAGTTTTATACATCATAACAACCTGATTTACAGGCAGCATCTTGCGGGCCATAGAAAAATTCAGAAGAGTACCTGGCCCATGGCCAGCTAGTTGAATCGGCCTGCCCTGATGATGAGCGTGAGTTACACAAAATTAGGCCTTCTCAATTAATCAATATATTATCAAAATCTGTGATATCCAAATCCTACAAACTGCATCTTTTGATAAAGTAAATGTGTGACAAAACAGCATTAAAATAAAGAACTGTAGTGCTGCAGCAATGCCCTTGCCTATAAATCTTGTTCTCCATATAAGCACGTTTGGTTGGTACAGACCCCAACAAATGTCACATCATCATGATTTTAGCCTTTTTTAAAAAATGAAAATTAAAATTGTTGTTTTGAAGCATATTGCAATTGTAAGATCTGTCAAAAATGATTTCAGTATTATTTATTTTACCATATCATGCAGCCCTAAATAAAACAGAGAGCTACTTATCAAAACATTGGTCAACTAAAGGTCAAAAACCCCTTATGCAACCTTTAAATTAAAGGGAGCCATGTTTATTAATGACACCCCTGCCTTTTCTGCTAAGATCAGTCAAATGTCAGTCATGAGAAAAGCTTATTACTGATAAAAAAGGAATGGACTTACAGTATCTCATGGCATACATTCTGACCTGTCAAACAAAGGTATAATTAATAATATGAACAATGGTGGCATTTCATTTAGGTGTGGCAGTTCCAGGGCACTGGTATTATTCACGCTGTTTACTGGAGTTGCTTACAGGCACGCCCACATGGAATTGGGTTGTCAGTAACATTATCAGTTACATGTTTTCCTGCAGTGAAAAGGCCTTTTGTAATAAGGCAAGCCTGTCAGAGTCGTACGGATGGCTGTAGTAAATAAATATTTTAGGTTTAGTTTATTACTTGGATTAAAGACTTTTGACTTTTCACTCATTTTAAAAAGAACTTGGACTTTTTGAACTGTGGAAGCCTCATTGGGAATATTGTAATAGCACTAATACTCACATACATTGTGGGTCAGACAAATTTATGAAAGTGTGCTGGTTATACTGTAGTGGAATTATGTTAAATTATTTGAAGAAAATGAAAACTAAAGGAAGAAAGCAGACCACCCACTCACAAGGACAGAACAAAACTACAGTGGACACTGTTAGTGTTTTAATATTAACCTCTACTCCCACCTGGTGGTCAATATCGTTTAGTACAACAACAGTCATCATAGCTGTCGTGAGAGAACAACTAATCAACACATTTCAGAAGTTGGGACAATAACTCATCAGTCAGCCATTAAAATTGCAATTACTTTTAGTTTTTAAGTGTTTTGTGTAACCAAAGTCCAGTAGTAGGCGGTGATACGAGTGATTATTGTGTCCCTTCATGCATTTTCCAGACCATCATGTCAATGTCAGTTTGATTTCTGAGACATAACAAGTATCAAATCTTGTGTTGCTGATCTGTTGTCTGACCATGCACAACTATTACTGTGCTGACAAACAATTTGCTGACAAATTATAACTGATGCAACCTTGCCATGTCTGACTGAAACTGAAGGACCCACTCGGCTTTGTAAGCTGGCCACCAACCCAACCAGTTTGACTGGTTGGTACAGCGTTTTGACATCAGTCAGCTCAGCACTGTGGCAATGTGTAATACTTGAATAGAGTGGTCAGTTACAACTTGAACCTCCTGTCCAGTCTTAACCCCCTCTGAGAAACATTACATGTTCTCTGTACAGGAGTGTTAGCCAGTAATTGTACAAATGTGACTTCATTGAACTAAAACTTTAGTTCCCATTCAATTGGGTCTGGTGGTTGACATGGTGCTCAACTGACTTACTGTGTGGTATATGGACAAACTGAACTGAATTGAACTACTTGTGATATGGACATGTAAAATCCTCCAAATACGACTGACTTTCAGTTTTTAACTATGGTTCTTGACAGACCCAAGAGAAAATGCCATAGAAGAGAGAAAATCACTGTTCAAGTTTTAATGTCGTCTGTAGCATTCATGAGTCAAATGGAAATCATGTAATTCACACAGATGTTGAATGAGGCTTGAAATAAAAATGTTTCTGTTCTAAAAGCCTTTGTCTGGCTTTCAGATGCTGAATGTCCCAGACAAAGACAGCTTTGCCCTAGTTTATAGCCACAGCAACACCCCCACTCTCTGGCATCACTACTGTTTAGTTGTTATCAATAATCCTCTCCTGACATTAATAACCGCCACCTCCTTCACAAACAAAAATTTAACCTGGTTTCTAACTGGCAAGCCCAGCCACACAGCAGCGCACGGCTCCTCCTGTTTCACCTCAGGCACAAACAAACAGACCAGCTAAACACTCCACATCAAGTACAGATGAGCCTTTACACAAGGTCGCGTCGCTCATTCAGTCTTTGGGAAATTCAAGAAATCAGATATCAGCTCGTCTTGCTGTCACTGCCAGGCAATCAATTAAAAACAGCAGTTTAAAGATCACAGATGCTGTACATTTTTATTAAGTTTTACACCATTCAAGACAATATGATAGTGTTGTGTACTGACCTGTCTGTCTTTCAGAACACCTCACTCTCTCCCTGCATGTGAGAGATGTGTGTGCCCGGTCTGTGTGTGTGCGTGAAGGAAAAACACTTGTGGAACACTGGACATTGCTATTTGAAATATTGTCATAATTAAAATTTATTTTAATTAAGATTGTATTTTTCCTAGAATACATACCTTATTTTGATTTATGCCTTTGCCTCATGACAAAGCAAAATCTTCTTTAAAATCTTTTTTCATACCACTCATGCACACAACTTCAGGTAATATATTCTTGAAAGATATTTGAAATGATATTAAATTACACATTTAAACTCATGCTCTGTAGCAAACCAAATATTGTAATGTCAGCCTGAGACAAAAAAAACAAACAAACAAAAAAAACGTTTGTTTCTGCTGACGCATTATTTCTGTAACAGTTGTAACATCATTCGTGGGACAATAATTGATTTGATGATAATTGTGATGAGTACTTTTTGGTATGTTCTCCTGCAGTTCAACAACCTGTTTAATTTGTAGTCAAACTATAATTTCCTACACTTAAAGACATACAGTACATTTATTTTTTTCACGTCAGTAGCCAGGAAGATGGAAACACAGATGTGATGCCAAACAAGGACCTTCCTTGTTGTTTTAACTGGAAGCAGCCATTTTGCATAATGTCGTGTAACTGGTTCATCTGTCATTTGCTTAAAGTACATAAAGAGATTAACTAGGGCTGTACATAACTGTGTCTGTCTGTGTCAATGTTTTAGTTTAACTTTTTCTTTCTTTAATCTTTGATATAGATTTTTTAAACTACAGCACTGATGCATAGGCTACATAATTTTGACACAGTGTCAACATGTGACTTTGCTGTGGGACCTTTCAGTGATTAGTATTTTTTACAGCTTTTGATAAACACCTAAGCCTAATTATTATTCTTTAGCCTATAATTAAAGTTCCATTACATTATGGACTGGGTTTTTCTGTAACATAGTTCACTTATTAACAATCTGATGGCAGTACTTGATATAAAATGTACAGCTGTCATCAAACTGGGGAAACCTTTAACCAAGCCATTTTAGTATAACAGCTATTTGTTTTAACTAGGGCTAGCATGGGCACCAGATGGTGCAACTTCAGCGCCTGTAAGTCAGAATTGAAGTGAAATTGGGTTATGACATTTATAATGGTGAAAAGTATTTTCTAGGAAGCAGCATGTGAGTCATGTCACGTCTTACGTACTGTACCGCACATAACCTGAATGAAACAGGTGCCGACCGGTGAGGTTTGTTTTTTTTTTTGGTCATGAATGCACCACCCAGTGTTTTTTTCCATGTGGGCGGAGTTACTGGTTTCTGTTGGAAAAGTCTTTGGCTGAGTGGGATGAAGTCAGAGCAGACGCATTGTTGAAGGAGAGAGGATACCCACCTGTTGAACACTAGTGGTCTGATATAAATTACTTTTTAATTCGCCTTTTTTTGTCCCTCTGAGATTCTCCGAGCCTGAATCTTCGGAACCTTCAGGATGACGGATACTCTTTTACCAAACGGCATCAAAGACGGAGGAGGAGACAACAGTTATTTCAGAAAGGTGAGTTTAGTTTCTCGTGACTTAATTTTACGTCTGCTGTTATTGACCAGCGAACATTTTTACTGTTGGAAATGGGCAAATACATTGGCTTACTGTTAGCTGGCTCCTTCTGACATGTTTAAGGTTTTACTTTTTAAACATATATATATATATATATATATATATATATATATATATATTTATTTATTTATTTATGTTCAGCGACTCTCTCAATTTATTGCTAATGTAGCAAAAAATTATTAAAAATATTTAATTTCCATTTGTTAGCTTTCCCCGTCATCGTTAGATAATTAACGTTGTATTGTAATAGAGAAACTGTATATTGCTCCGTATTAGATAGGAGAAAACAAAATAAATCGAAGGTGTAGGCCGTATAAAACACCGCATGGAGAAAACTTAAAGTAATTTAATTTAATTTAATACTTTTATCTTTAAAAACAGCATGATTGCAATCTTAAATTTATATTTTCTTAATTTAGTACAACCAATACTGCGGCTCATCCTAATGTGTCACCAACAGCAGCACAAAACACAACACTGTCAGCTTCAGCTGTGTGTGTGTGTGTGTGTGTGTGTGTGTGTGTGTGTGTGTGTGTGTTACTTCAAGAATAGCTGTATCTCCTGCAGATGCTGATAGTGAGTGAGACTGAAAGGGCAGTGACCAAACATCCCATAATTAACGCAATCAGTTGCCTCCTGCTGTTGTCAGAGCTGTCGTGGTGATTGATACCCCTGCTGGTAGATTTAGGTCAGATTAGCCTTCTGCACTTAGATCAATGTTGGCAGACCTGTTCTGTTTCCTCAGAGCTGTTTTCATTTATTTTCTTATTCCTTTACAACAATTGGCTGATAAAGGGAATATTATAACACCAGTTGTGACCTTTGTTTTTTTGTTGTATCTTACGCTTGCACTCACCGGTTTTGGATAACAGCATCAGCAAAGTGATTGAAATGTAAATCTAAGTGCTATCTAAACGGTTCCTCAGATAAGAGGAGTTCTTTCCCTGCCTGTATTTGTAATGAAGTTGAAGCCTTTTCATCATGTTAATGAGCTACACTATCATTATATAGGTGGTAATCATTAAAGTAATTAGCATTCACTGAATCAGGACTGGCAGAGACACCTTTCTAACCAGTTTTAGGCTATGTTTTGTATCTGTGACTGTAACATATTCAGTGAGCTGTGAGTTTGTCTGGGTTGAGGCTATGAGAAAGGCTCTTGGCAGTGGTTGACTGATTATCTAATGTGTTTTCACTGTCTGCCATGCTGTGGTCCGTGTCTCATTCCTCCACGTTTGTGCTAGTGTCCTCAACTGGAGTGTTTTTATGGACAAGCTTGTTTAGATGGGCATCTGAACAGGGCCTTTGTGTCTTTCAATCCCCCCGAATCCCCCTCTGAACGCTGTCTGGATTTAGGCTCTGTGCTGCACTTCCTGTGTCTATAAAAAGGTCGGTGGTAGCCAGGGTCTGGCACTGCCACAGGACATGATGGGAGACTGCAGAGCCAAATACCTCAATCACAAATTGTTTTCTTTATTACTGTAACACACATTGTCGACACTAACTCATCCTACTCTCTCCATCGTTCTCACGTCCTTTGTACTGTTTTTCTCAGTGTTGAACACTCTTTACTTTCGTTGCAGAGACCCGTCTCAGTGTAAAAAGTCTTGCACATTCGCTGAAACCACAAAGCAATGAGTCCTGTGTTCTCATTTAGTCATGTTAAAGAGATTTGCAATTTGGAAACTTTTCGGTCAAACTTTAACCATGTGGAGCCAAGATGATCTTTGCATCCATTTTTTTTAGCTCCTGTGTCTCTTGGGTGAAAATGAGTTTAATGATTTACAAGGCCTCACTGGGCTCAGCCGATGCTCCAGGGAGCTGCTGCGGTTCAGGGCTTCCTTCCCAGCCATCCACTGTTTCACCTCCAGCTGGCTGACGTCCGACTGGACGGCTGCAGGATGGAAAGATGGCAGAACAAAAAGCCGAATCGGCATGTTTCTTCTCCTTATCCTCCTCGGCCAACGAGAGCATTGACGTAGCATCTGGCCCGAGGCCGTCCTTCAGCCAGACCACAGACACAAATTGACAACATGTGTCCCGGTTCACAAACCAGACGAGCTCCCTTGACTTGGAGACACACTTAGATTCCCTCAGCAGGGTTTGTATTGGAAAAAGACAAATGAGAGATGCAGCTGTGGTCGAATTTTGTCTCTTTCTGTAGTTCACAGAATATAAAGATGTCTGAATGAAGCACACACCCTTTTTTGGACTAACAGGAAAAGCGTCTCCATAGTAATCGGAGTGCATTCAGTGTGTGAAGTCAAACATGAATTCAGCCTGACCTTCAGATACTGAGCACACTCCATGTATTTATACAAAACTGATGGTGGTAGCCTCTTCTTGGCCAGTTGCCAGTCTGAATCACCAGTTGTATAAGCCAAATACCTCGTGAACCGTTGCCTAATACCCTATATGATCTATATGAAGCCTCGGTTATACAACAGCAGAGTGACTTGCTGTTTGATGGATATGATGATTGACAGGACTGTCTTTGTGCTTTGCACTAATGAAGTTTTTCAGTACACTCGTAGAGAAAGACTTTGAGTGTGCCAGTGGGTAAGAGGGGTTCAGTTCCTCGAGTGGTTCAGTGGGTTATGCTAAGATTGAAATGAGCTGAATCGAAAATGGATTGAAATCAAAAGCAGATTCACCCTCACCAACTTGCGTCCATCCAGTGCATGTCTGAAGAAAAACACAACAAGGCTTCAAAGATGTCACAGCATAATATACCAGTACCCAGCAGCTGCACTTTCCTATCTTTTATTAAGTTATTTTTTTTGGCCCTTTGTGCCTTTATTGATAGTGATAGCTGAAGAGGAGACAGCAAACGGGGCAGAGAGAGAGGGGATGACACGCAGCAAAGGGCCGAAGGCGGGAGTCGAACCAGCGGCCGCTACAGAGGACTACAGCCTCCATACATGGGTCGGACGCTCTACCCACTGAGCTAAACGTCTGCCCCCGCTTTCCTATCTTTTTAAAGAAGAATTTGAAAATTTAAATGTCAGTTGTCAGACCATAAAGCCAGTCTGTCAAGCTTTACAAATAAAGACTTGATAGTCTAACAATGACACAGCCATCGCCATGAGTGCTAAGAATATGTTTAAATCAAATTAAGTTGTGACCTTAAAATAGAAAGTCAAATTGAATGGTGGATTTGGAGAATCACTCTTGACTTTTTTGAGATGTAATGGTCACTGACTAGCTCACCAGAGTTATATTGCCATGCAGGATCATCACTTTGGAATGCGAGCAGTGGTTCAAGTTTCATAACTTAGAACATATTAAATAATGGCTACAGAACATGCTGCTATGGTTACTATCAACCACTAGCCACTCCCTTCTTCTTGAACACACGAATACGCCCCACCTTTGATGTCATTATTGACGTGACAACATATTGCATCAAGTCCACACCCTGCAGTCATTCTAAAAATAGTTACTGCTACGTCCGGCGAGGCCACACCCCCAACAGCCTCGATACAGCTCTATTGTGTAATTAATGAGGCTTTCATTTGTACAAATGGTTAATCATTCACTCTCAGGTCACTTAAGTGTTTGCGCAGGAACACCCAAGTGAACACAGTGGAGTGGTTAAACAAGGCAATAAAAGTAGAAAATGTTAAGTGACGATATGACCTTTCTTTAAACCATTTGTGGTGTTGAGATTTGTGCACTGTTACATACCTTTGTCCACTCCTGGTTAGCCATTTTACAGGAAGTGTCTCTCTGGAGCATCACATGGGGACACAGAAAGACTGAAAGAGGTGAAGAGCGCTCCTGGTTGAATCCTGTAGGGCCTTATGGCCTAAATAATTTTTGTTTTTGTGTGTAGATATATTTAAGCAATTTAAACATATTGAGAAGCCATGACACTGTTATTGACACACGCTCTGTAATTATCTATATCAGCTGTTGCAGTAAGTGCACAACTGTCACTGGTTATGTGTCAAGCAAACCTGAGGAAACTAAACGCAATAAATGTTGTTCGCTCAAGGAAGTCTATGGTTTTCATGTCCAATAAACCTAATATATCTGGATCTACTTGGCTTTTTTGGATACATTTTAGCTGCAACTAGCAACTCTAAAATCCACTCTTATCAATTGATCAGTCCACAAATATTTCCCCACCCTTTGGCAACCACAGTTTTCATGCTAGGAGGTTGAAATTTGCCACAGAAGTTAGGTTTATCTGTGCAAAGGTGTGTGCTTGTGTTCATGCTAACCGGAGGTGTGGTAATGTGAGTGACCTATCGCAGAAAGGTGCATAACTTCCAAATGGTTTCACATAACATGACCAAATTTTGTAGAAAGATCATCACACATAGATAGACACAGAGGCCGTGATGGTCAGGTGTTTGTGACGGTGTGTGTGTGTGTGTGAATGCATGCAAGTACATGGTCGCAACCATTGCGAATTCACACTTATTTCTGTATGTGAGAAGCCAGTGAGGGATTTTATCCTTATTGCACCACGAATCTCTTGTGTGTTTTGCCTTCCTAGTGAAACTCCTTGATGCTGGATGAAAAGACAGGTCAGGTGGCTCATCCTGCTGCTGACTTACTCAGATAAACAATTACAATGTAAAAGTGTCCCATGTTGAGGACAGTAAACTAACTGGTTTGACTGAGCTGACTGGTCTCAGTGCATCATGTTGTTTTTTTGCAATGTGATGTACTGTACAGGCCACACCTCTGCTGTGTTGTGAGTCAGTCACTGTGAATGTCTCAGTCCATTTTATCTGTACTGCTGTGAGTGACAGCCTGTTGACTTAGTGAGGCTGGGACACTTGTGGTTTGATAGGGACAAGGACACACAGTACAACCACATACAGGCCGTTAGGTGTAAACACAGAGTGAGAGTATGTGTTTGAGTTGGTACAGCTCTTTCCACACCCAGCATATTGTTACTATTACATCAGCAAGGAAAGATAAAGTCAAAATGCACAAAAATTACTTTCAAAGCCAAATGTAACTAAACATTGATGTTAGAGGGATGTTTATTGATCAAACTGACATATCTGGGTGAAAGATTTATGAGCAAAGTCAGAGGTGAAACTTTATGAACCTTCTCTACTCTGACCCTGAATGAACTCATCATATATTCAGATTTAAACAAAAAGCATGAACCACTGTTCAGAGCTGTACATCAACAGTCTTGCTTGAAAGAAATTGCTTGGGGTTGACCTGGTATAAATAAACAGATAAAAACCTGAAGGAAATTACAGATACATTTTATGATTGTTACCATGAGCATCATCCTCTTTTTTGCTGTATGAACATTAATGCCCATGCAGTTTTTTCTTTTCAAACTTTAATAAGATTGTATCCTCTGCTGACATCTTTGTTCTCGTATCTCCTTATCTTAGGGTTGTAACCCGTTCGCCCAGACAGGACGAAGCAAACTGCAGAATAAGCGAGCCAGTCTGAACCAGCAGATCATCAAACAGATGAGGATGAGAGCTGGAGCTGAGAACCTGCTGAAGTAAGAGCAACACTGATGACTGATAATATATGCATGCATGCCATACATTTGCAGATTATTTTCACGAATAGCAGATTAAACGTTTAGTATGTAGAGCAAAATGTTTACATTTCAGAAGCTGCAGCCAGCAAAGGTTTCACATTTTCACTTGAAAAATGACGGATCAAATAATCATTGCAACTCTATGATGGTCTTTATGGATAATTTGCTACCAAGTGGGCTTTTTAGTGGAAAGATGAAATCATCCTAAAATGTACTTATCAAACAAAAAAAAAGTGCAGGATGGTTTGCACAAAAATACACACATGTAAACACAGTTATGCACTTGCAATTGGTGTATAATAGAAAGTACTGTTTGTCTGTATTGCTAGTCGGTTATGTCACCGTAGTATATGTGACCTCTAGTAAACCTCAGTTCTGTCATTATTCTGTCATGAGTTGTCATGAATTGTCGGTGAGAGTAAAAACAACACAGAGGGGCACATGATATTAGATAACAATGTTGAAGAGGAGCATTCCATGTACCGTGAAAACAAAGAGCCACTGTGATATGTGGCTTTGAAGAAACCTCAGAGAAATGTGAATGAAGTGTCCCCTGGCCTGTACAGCTTCAGTTCTACATGACTACACAGGAAGTACTTTGTCCTCTGTGACTAAGAAAAGTTTAGAGTGTCCGTTGTGTTCACATGCGGCTGTAGTAGAGCCAGAAGCTGAATTTAGCGTGAAGGATGTTGTGTCGTATTCAGCCTCTCTCATTCTGTGGCTGTTCTTTTGGATTTTGAAAATAAACCGAGTGGTGTCTTATCTCTGTTGAAATACCTGTTCTTCTAGGATAGAATAGCTGAATCGGATATCTCAGCAAGTGCAATACAACAAAGAAAAATTGTGAAGTTTAGTGTCCTCTCGTACACTTTTCAACCTCAGGCTTTTTGCTCAGTGCGGTTAGGGGATTCTCCTCACTAAAAGCTATTTTTTGTGAGAGCTGTTTCCTGCATTTACTGGATAACATGATGACGAGCACTTTTTTAACCCCGTCATCATGCTTTGCCTGAACTTGATGAACAGCCTAGTTATTTCCAAGCATAACTTGACCCTTATGCTTGGAAATAACTAGGCTGTTCATCAAGTTTTCCAACCTTGTCAGAAATCAGAAGTGTTAATAGCTGTTCTGAAAGGTGACCCCAAGGTGAAGTGAAAAGCTCGCCAGCTTAGAGAGGGGTGAGACGCAATAATCATTTAAATACACACACTAACAGCACACGTTTTCAGACAGTCTCTGCTGGAAGACTTTTATAGAGTTGCTCAAGGCTGTACAAGTGAAAAATGACAATATTTGTGTCAAGAATGGAAAAAGAGAGTTTGTTTGTATAGTATCTACAGTATGTTTAAGGACATTCCATTACACTTGACCAACAATGCAGTGTGTACAGGTGTTTATCCTGTCCCCTTTGATTTTTGTTGTTACAACACAATTGGCTTCCAGAAATACTTAATAAATGAGTCTCTGTTGTTGGTGCCACATTTAAACAAATGCAGATTTTCTTCCCATGGATGAACAGAGTGGGGGATCATGTGACATGTAGGCTAATGCTACATGCTTGATCTCTTCAGAAGTTCAGACAGATGTTTTATTTTCATCTGATGAGCATATTTTGGTCAATCATTGGATTTATGTGTTGAATAGTGAGATGTAAGGCCTTGATATTTGAGGAATGAATTTTTGGAGGTCAAGAACATATATACATAATATATTTACATATTTGCTGGTTACTTTGATATCCAGTTTGGATCCGAGTCATAACAGAGGAGGATGATGTGTGTTTACATGAAGACAGTTTCAAATGTAACACCGCCCAAACCTGCTTTACTGGAAGAAAACAAGTCTGTCAACTGCTATACTAGCTGCCTGGTGAGACAAAAATAGGAGGCAGGAAACATCCACAGTCATAAGTAACGTTTTTACGGCTGTTTATTGTATTTAATTGTATGAAATCTACAGGAAAACTACAGCCTCAAAAATTTCAAGAGTTGAACCAACTGCTCTCTGACAGAGTGTCAAGAGAAGGGGAATATTATAAGCTTCATAAAAGTAGTGTTTATTGCAGGCTCACTGTAATGGATTGCAGTAGATTATACAGTTCTTCTTGTTTCTGTGTCCACCTTCTGCTCTGTGTGGCCTTTGGCAGGGTGATGGGTCTCGCATATGGTGTCAAGTTCAGTGAACTTGGGGTCTGGTGTCAAAAAAGTGTCTTATGGTTCTTTCTGCCACTGAGGTGCTGAGACTGGAGAGTATAGGGCTGCAACTGACGATTATTTTCATAGTTGATTAATGTGTTGATTATTATTATTATTATTATTATTTTTGTTGTATTATTTATTTTTTTGTACCATTTTCTGACATTTTATAGACCAGTCAATCAGTGTTTCCCAAAACTCAAGGTGATGTCCTCCAATGTTTTGTTTTGTCCACAATCCAAAGATAATCAGTTTACTGTCAGAAAGAAAACAGGAAATATTCTCATTTAAGAAGCTGGAATCAAAGAATTTTGACTTTACTCTGTGAAAAAAAATACTCAAAGAGATTATTGATTATCAAAATAGTCTGTGATTAATTAAATAACCGATTAATAATCAATTATTCATTTAATTGTTGCAGCTCTACTGGAGAGACAAAAAGTACGTCAGTGTACCTTTTCTCTGGCAGTGTTGCTTTGACCTCTCCCACTGGGATTCTCGAATCAGCTCTCTCCGTTTGTGTTCAGGAGATTAGTCTGGTTAGGGAAGATACCAGTCTGTGTGTGTGTGTGTGTGTGTGTGTGTGTGTGTGTGTGTGTTAGTATTATGTGTATGTGTCCATTAGACCTGTCTAAGCCCACTCTCAGGAGCCTCCACATTCCTCTAGTACTTCACATAGTCTATCCAGCCAAGGCCAGGGGCAAGTGGACTGTGTGTATGTGTGTGTGTGTGTGTATGTGTGTGTCTCTGCCAGCCCAGCTGCAGCACAGGGAACAGGCTGGATACATTTTTGAGTTTCTTCTTTTGAGGTCTTAAATCACATGCAGTCTGACTGTAGCTCTACCTGTGATCTTCCATCTGTGTGTGAGAGTGTCAACAACACTGTTGCCATGGCTATCCTAGATACTTGGACGTCCATCTGAATTATCATGTCAAAAACAGATTCTCATCAAATATTTTACAAAATAGATTAAGATTAAGAGAAATCCTTGCCTTTCTTGAAGACACACTGTCTTTATCTTTCTTTCTCATGTGGTGCTTTCAATTTCTCAACCTCACCTTTTTCTCCTTCTTTCTTGTTCTGCATTCCTCCTTCTATCAGCAACAGGTGGAGTCAGTCTGGTCAGACCAGTTCTCTTCTCTTCTCTTCTCTTCTCTTCTCTTCTCTTCTCTTCTCTTCTCTTCTCTTCTCTTCATAGCTTTATACAATGAAAAGAAATTCAATCAGTCAGTATCAGTAATAAGCATCAGTACCAGTCCAGATCATATCAAAGGATTTGAATAAAAACTCAACAAACTTCCAGAAATCTACAAACAGCCTTTCCTGAACCGAGGCTGGAAGAACTTAAGTGAAACCACACTTGCTGGTTTACAGTTTGATTCCCACGCCCTGTGGGATGATATTAGATATTAAATTGAATATTAATAACAGCCTTTGTGCCGGCGAGCTGGCATCTATTCTGTCCAAACCACAGCACCCCCACCTCATCCACCCTGATGGATTCCCCAGGCCAAACCTCCTCAGAAAACCCTCAGCAGGCCAAAGGGAAGTGATGGTGTGGTGTCAATGCTAAGCAGGGGCTGACGTCCCTGTTATTTTCCAATGTGTTATATGGGGAGAAAAACTACTATGAGTAGTCTGGTAATACACTGTGGCCAGTGTTAGACCAAAGAATGGAGAAAACAAGTTTTAAACATGCTCCACTATATGTAAGGCTACATCATAATATTTGATTTTTGAACAGTGTTTGTATGGTAAGACATTTGTTTCCCAGTATATAATGGTACGAATGGTTTGTTTATACCACTTTTTCCAGTAGCATAATTGTTACATATAGAATATGTTATGTGAAAACATTAAAATGAAAGATAAAAAATTATCAATTTTAAATGAACCATCAAAGATGATGTTGCTTGGCCTAGTTTTTCCTCATTTTGTCTCTTTAACCTTAAGTTTTTTTTAACCTCCTGCCTGCCAGCACTTCTTCACATCTCACCTTTCTTGTTAAAAATCACATCCTCTGTAATTACAGGGTAGAGAAAGCTCAGGTGACAGGGAGACGGCTCACATTGACAACAGTTGAGGTGTGCGTACATCTCCTGTTAGTTACGATCGACAGACTTTATTACGATCTACTGTAAAACAGAGATAAGGAAGCGAGACCACTGAAATGAGTGCGTGAATTGTAGTTTGCTGATTTCACAAGCAGACAATGCATCACAAATTCTGCTTGACAAAGGATCCAGCCACTTTGTTTTTGTATGCTTACACACACACCCTTCAGAGGTATTATTACAACCTTATCTCTACTGTGCAGTAACCCTCTGTACACACACACACATACACACACTCTGACCATCACCTCAGCACAAACATGTGCATACTGTACATATTGAATGTTTATTTCTGTTTTCAAAAAAGTACAGAAAATGTACAAAAACTAATATTGAAATGTATTAGACCTCTGACCTGCGACCTCTGCCATTGTGTAGTGTAAAGTATATTGTGATCATTTCATAGGTGATGGTGGATTTTATTCGAAACAGTGACTTTACCATGGGAATGAGCTGCTGAACTACACAGGGGTTGCAGCTGTGATTCATACATCTTGGTTAAGCTGTCGTGTGCTGGAGAGTAAATCAAGTGCACAGCATGGGCACAGTGACGCAGGTCTGTGGTCCAGAGTACCAGGGGAGGCACGCTTGTTTTAATAATCATCTGCAGGAGAGCCTGGCCACGTCAGAGTGGATAATAACAAGGCTGATATTTGTTTTGCTATTTCTTTAATTCAAACATCTTATTACCTTTTTTTTCTCACTTTTTTTGTCTTTTAATTTTTTGCCCTTCTCCAATCTCTCTCTGTGCAGGGCTACATCTAACAACAAGGTTAAAGAGATGGTTCTGCTGGAGTTGAGCTACGTTAACTCCAACCTGCAGCTGCTGATGGGACAGCTGGAAGGACTCAACAGCTCAGTGGAAGTCTACCAGAACACCCAGTAAGTACAAATATAACTGCTCCCTTTTTTACTTCTCTTGATTCTACTTGTGCCACAGCTTGTGCAAAATGTTAGCTACTTACAAGTGACAAAAATTATTGTTAAAAAAAAGTCATAAAAAGGAGGAAACGTGAACTCGTAAAAGTGTCTATACCTGACACACAGGCTTGTTAAAGGCATTTGTAAAACGGACCTAAAATTCAGCAAGGAAAAAACACGTCAATGGCAGAAGATCTTCCGAGACTACAACTCATTCTGTTGGCTTTTTGTTGGCCACACAGCTAACATTTTGTACTGTTGGTTCACAAATGACTTCAACAATGGAAAAAGACTGCGGTTTTATCCTCAGTAGCAATGCATCTGCAGGCAATAGAATGTAATTGCTTATAATTTTCAGATTAATTAAAGGTTGAGTTTCATGCTAACTGCCTGTGATGAGTCTATTAAAGAGATTACATGTTAAAATGCATGCACAGCAGCCAGAGTTTTCCAATGTTGACACAAATGACTTTGAACCAGTCCCCTTGTCACATAATGAGGTCACCACAGAGCCAAACTCCCCAAAGCTTGTACAATTTTAACCTTAATCTTAAACTAAATCAGATCATAATTTTGATTTTCCAAACCTGCAGACGTCTGTTAAGATGATCTCAGTATACAGACAGGGCTTAATCTGGAGACCTGAACCTTGGACCGTTATTGATACAAAAGTAGAAGAACACAAACACATAGTGTGGATTGGCAAACAACAAGAGACTGATCTGGCTCTGACACTCTGTGGTCGAGATCAAAGGCACTTGATGAAGGAGGAACAGATAAGAGGGGTGTATGGAGTTAGTGCGAGACATGTAGAAAAACACAAAGACAAAGGGCAAGAGACTGTTGTTGAACTGGACCAGCTGGTTTTGGGACACAATGCACAGAGCGACAAGGAAACGATGAGCTGAACTTGCATGCAACTAAGATAAGCATCTAGTACAAGGCCTCTCTCAGTCTGCCTGATGAGCGGGTGCATGTGGGCGTATATGACAGTGATAGGTCCTGGTGTTTTCTTTCTTTAAAGACAGGCCAAGTTTATAGGGTGTGGATGAAAGTCAGTATGTATGTCATGAGGGATGCATGCATTGTCTCGTCACGTGTCAGGTAAGCTTTAGTAGGACACAATGGACTTGATGACAGTGATTTGGAAATATAGAGGTTTATACAAGCGGTGACAGATGTGATTTGAAAATTGGCATCTCACTGTACATGTCTGTAAATACACCCTTCACAAACACATTTCCTCATGACAGCATGACACTGACTGACAAAATAACCACATAGTTTTAAAGCTAAATATAGTGCTAGACCAAAAGAAAATACCTCGGTTTTAGAGATAATAACCTACTGCAATTTTCAAATCGCAGGAGACACAATATTTGTTAGATCTGTCAAAAAAAACCAAAACATTTAAATTAAATATTTTCATGCTGCAGAAATGCCCTGCCCTACACATTATGTTCCACAGACTGAAGAAAATGATGAATGAAAGTGAGAATAATAATAATAAAAATAATAAAATCATATCATGGTTGCAGTATCAGTTAAAATAATCACAATTACATATTTTTTCAGAATTGTTCAGCCTAATAAGTGATGATCTGAAGGCCAAAAAGGTTTCCATTATGAACACACAACCACTTTGGTGTGTTAATGTAAATCGCATTGCTTCTTGGACTGAAGCATGTGTGCGTCCAGGTGGCTCCTCTTATTGAGAACACTTGAGATCTCCACACACCATCTGCCCCGCCACACGTACACACAAAGACACACTATACACATGTTAAGCAAACTAAACCTGCGCTACACTTTCACACAGGCAAGGTGAGACCAAAGTACATATGTGTATACACCACAAACATGGGCACTCCACACACTATGAGCACACAAAATGCATGCGTGATGCATAAAGGCATTACCCTGCATACACAAACCCCATAACACACACACGTCTGTAGAGGATGCCATGTTGCCCATGACAACTAATCACAACAGAGCAATAAAGTGATGAGAAAGGTAGGGAGATTGTGGAGGATTGTGGGGGATGGGGTGTTGTATGGTTGTAGCTATGGTAACATTTCTGAGGGTCATTGACATAAATTCGAAGTACCAAGCTGCTACTGTCGGGCTGTTTTCTTTTAATTTTACAAGCGTTTATTTGGGATTTTTAATGAAATACAGAACTAGTTAGGGTTTTCTTTTACATTCTGACATAAATCTGCAAATGACCTTATAAAACCCCAAATAAAAAGCTTTGTTGGCACACACAGATAACTTTCTTTTGTTCCAAAGACTCAGTGCTGTAAGGACCTGTAGGCTTTAACCTGTTTTTAATAAATCATCTTCTCAGACAGGCAGAACTCCCTGTGTACGTTGGTAAGAAGACAGATTTTACTCCTCAGGAATCCAGGGAGGCAAATATTTTCCTGAATGTATTTTATGTTCCACCCCGATTTAGCTGATGTTGTTACGCACAGAAACGTACAAAGTGTGAGCTGTGAAGGGGTTTCGTGTCCCGCAGCCTCCTCTTTTTGGACATAGAGTAAACACTACACATCAGCCACAAAGAAAAAGACAATTAGTTTGCTAATTACATGATATTGACCTCCTCAGATTTTAACAGCTGCCTCTCGGTACAGTCTTAAAGCCCAAGTGTCTCTGTCACATGGGATCAGAGAGACTCAAGTGTGGGAACATCCAGCCTCCTTGTCAGACTCTTAGAAAAACACCTGCTCACTGCGCGATCCACAGACAATAGACATGCTGTGAGACTACCATCACCTGTCTACCATCATCTGTCTGTGTAAAAGACAATTAAACATGTGCAAAGTCCAGTGCGTGGTAATGTGTGTTATCATTTTCACACTACTGGATCCACAAAAGGCCATACATACAGGTGTACAGGTAACACGCACAACGGAATATTGGATATGTTGAGAAAGTGTTGCCCCGTCATGTCTGAGCAGGTGTCTCAGTGGGATGATGCTGTACAGCTACAATAGGGAGTTAGCCTCCTCCTCTCAGACTGAAATACTACCTCAGTCTTAAGTATGGAAACAAAAACCTCTCCTCGCCTTTCTAGGCTTTTCCCACCAGTGTACCATCCTCTGAATAGCGTCCTTCTGAGGTTATTTCTCACTCAGACCAGATTCAACTGGTTTTTGCATGAGGTAATGCATAACAGAAAGCACATATACGTGACTGGGGCAGAGCACGTGCTGTACAAACCCGAGAAAAAATAGCAGCTACAATAACAACTGTGTTCTTGACGGCGTTATAAAATATCATAGTAAATACAAGGATGCATTAACAGTTTGTTGAACATAATGGTTATTATATATATTTTGGCATTATCACATTTTTTCAGTGTCACTCACAGTACCGAGAAAGTTACTTGTACTTTGATTTGCGATGTAGTAAATGTTTGTTCAGTTCCTCTGTGCAGCTCATGTTCTTGACCGTGACACAAACTGAACTTTCTTAAAGAATTTTGAATCAGCCGAGCTGAAGTGATGACAAATGAAAACAGTAAGATAAAGATATCAGCACAGCTTGCTGCTTAATTAACTTTGCTTCACGATAAAGTGGAAAGAATAATTTACACTTTACTGATATGAGAGATATGCTCAACTTTTGCAACCTCTGACAGCTGAGTACTTTTAGTTTTATGATCCAACAATGTATAATAATAATAAATAGGGAGGTAGTGCTTACAGAGAACACAAGAGAATATTAATAGATTTTTAAGTAGTGGTAGGCACATTTTTTATACCTTTGGACAGAGACTAGCAGTCTCTCGCTAGCTTCCCACTGCTTCCAATCTTTATAGTAAACTAAGCCAGCGGTCTCCTGGGTCTAGCTTCATATTTAGACACCTAATATGTAATTTCTGATGCTGGGGTCTCTATGTCAAAACAATAACAAAAGACAGACTTTGATGACATGAGGAAGCATGGGACAAAGGCGCTGGATTCACTTCAGATGTGGAGGGGCTAGAAAGTGTGTGATAGAGGAGTAAAATACAATTGATGTCAAGAAATCTAACAGCCACTTCAATAATGACTATAAACCAGCACGGTAATGACAGTTAACAGCATAAACCATGCATATTGTCAGAAAATTAGACTCTATGAGCATAAATAGACTTTTGAGGACGTGGTTACGCCCATGGGACACAAGCACGGAGCTGGTGCAGACAGCTGTATAGATTAAAATGAAAGCACATCTGTAGGGTGAGTGTGTGAGTAAAAAATGCCGCTGACACACTTGAGGTCTAGAATATGCACAGGGCGGACAGGAATGATTGAAACATCTGCAATACAGGGGCATTTGTGGGGATACAGCGATTCACGTAAAATCAATGTGGGACAGGGCTGTAAAGTGGGGAGCCAATGGCTGTTGGCGTAGGGTCATGGGAGTTGTCGTCTTCACCATTAAGCAACCACCATTGCAGATGAAAATCTATCTGTCCTCGCTCTCTGATCATTTAGTGTTTCCCCTGAAGTTAGAGCAGCCAGAGGGGGTAATGGGGATATGATGCCATTGACAGGCAACCAAATGAAATGCACCGTTACCTTGAGAAAAATCTATCTGGGTTTGAACATTAGGTCTTGGAGTTTTTAGACATTTTAATGTGGAAATGTTACAGAAGATCTACGCCCTTCTCACATCTGTTAATTAAAGGCACAATAGGTAACTCTGGACAAGAGAGCAAAATATGAATGTCACACTGCTCGTTTTGGAACAGACTCCCATATCTCACCCATATTATCAACTGGGAGATTAGTCCCGACTGAACTGCTGTCACTAACTTACACAAGCCAACACTCAACTCTCATCTAAGTTAAAGAGGCCAGGAATGTCTGGGTATAGCCTGAAATATATCAGTGTACTGTGTATCATCAGTGTAGTTTTGATATTTATTAAAGGGTTTAAGTTGTGCTGGTCTCTCTGGAGCTAAAACCAAAGTTTCGCTTGACTGCTATGGCGATAGTCATCTGTTCCATGTCTTGCACACTGGCACTCGAACAGAGGGTGGGAAGGTGTGTGCGTGCGGAGAGGGGGAGTGAGCTTTCTAGAGGCTTTTAACATTTCAGATTCCTCGCAGAACAGATATCCTCATCCCCCATCCTCCTCCCTCTGCCAACCCAGAGAAAAGACCAGAGTGATCTCATCTACAAGTACTAATGGATTAGACTGCAGCCTCTGTCTTACTCTGTCAGTGTTACTGATGAATGAGGTTTTCTGTGATTCACAGAGCTAGTACGCCAGAGGAATGTTACCTTATCATCAAGTGATGAATGTGTGAGGAGTTGTTTTTCTGAACGTACAGTGCAGTGAAAAGGTTGTACTTCATCTTTGATCCCTTTGATAGAAAGAGTCCTGATTAAAATAGTTTTCTGATTAAAAAAAAACATCATGGTGACTTGTTGATGTTGGAACTGTGTTTTTGTGTTGCCCTCACTGGAAGTTGTTTTGAATAACCTAAATGTCTAAAAGGAAATCCAGAAGCAAACCAGGCTTGTTTTTAAGAGGGGTCATTTATTTAGTAACACCTCATTTCCCTGCTTTCAGTAGGGGGAGGGTTTGGTTTTTTTATAGCCTCTGTCTGATCATCAGCAGCTATCTGTCAGGTTATATTTCCTCAGCGCAGATAACAAGCTGAACCTGCTTTCCATCTGTTAGCAGCAAGGATCTCTAAGTTCATACAACCAGAAAAAAAATTAAACCATTATAGCTACAGCTGAGATCAGAGGGGGGAAGTTACCCTGCTGTTTTATGGCTTAAAACAACGATTTTAAGGCAAAGAGCCTGCTTTGATAGAGGACGGAGGAAAGAATCGTTAGCATTACTGAACCAGGGCTAAAACCCCAGAATGACTAATCAACAGCGAGTTGTGTAGCTTTACAGTACAAGGAGACGTGGGGTCTCCATTCACTGTTTAATCCTCACTCCTACAGTCTGTGCTCACAGCACCATCTGCTTAATCCTAACTACCCTTCTATCAAACTATACTTAAGATTAAATAAAGATTAAAAGACTTAAATAAACTTTCTCAAGTGACAGAGTTGTGGCAGGTGTGATCAAGCTGCTCCTGGCACTGTTCATTAATTACTGATAATCTCACTGTAATATTGATGTGATATCCCTAACGAGGTTTGCTCTGTGGTGAAAGGGAGTTTCTTGTCATTGGATGTCTTGTACCACACCTTAGAACCTGCTTTTCTCTGTCATTAACCTACCAGTGTATCAGTAGAATAAAGGTGGGGATATATATATGTGCTTCTCTGTTTTTGTTTTATATCTATGCGTACAGTAATTATTTATAAATGAGATAAGCACCGCATTGCCCTTTTATCTATTATCTATATTATCTATTGTCTGGCTGTATCATTCATTGTCAGCACATACTGAGTTATTGTCCTTGTTGCCATCATGTTTCTGTGCAGACTTCAACAATACTTCCACCCATATGTATTATACCGACCATAAGATGACTGATTACAACCTCCTATTTCTGTCTTTCTGTTTTGCTCACAGGGAAACTGCCAACATCCCCCTCATTGCTCTGGGCTTGAAGGAAACAAAAGAAGTTGACTTCTCCACTATGTTCAAGGTACAGAAGCAACAGCTGCAGTTTCACCATTCCCTCCCTATTGCAGTGCAACTGTACAAGTAATTTACCTTTAGAAATGTCCATGTAATACTGTAGCTTCAATTAAGTTCTGAAACAAAGATGCATAATAATATTATTTCTAACTGTGTTTTATCATAGTTTGAGGTTTCATGCTAAAATAGCACTTTGACATTTGGATTTTAAAAACAACAACTGACAGAGGTCAGTGGATTGGTGCTCACCTGCATGCTGTCATCAGTTAAACAAAACTGCCATTTTTATATGTCAAGGCAAACAGTCTCAAACATCATAACAGCACAAGCACAGACTTTACAGCCTTTTTGAAAGTAACTAATAGAGTATAAGGATGGCAATATGCAAATAAAGGGTTACAAATACTGCTAATTTGCATGCAACCAACATGACCCACATTGGTTGGTGTTGTTGTTTCCAATACGGATTTAGTTACCACAAACTTTAAGTCCCATTTCATAAAGTATTTGGGTCACATTGTCTGTGCCCTGTACACCTGCTTCTACATTATGTTTGCTGTGTATTTACTCAGGATCATCTGACTGTAAAAATGTTATTAACCAAAAGTAGGTCAGTAGTTTTTGAGACTGGTAGAGTTATCACGTAGATGTCACATCATGGGGAAGCACGCTCGTAAATGTCCTGATGATGGCTCATTTACAGTGCCTTGCATCCTGTTAATGGTTTGCTGGCAGAGGTGCTCTGGCGTCATGGTCTCTGAGTATGTTAATGCTGCTGTTCTTACTGGCTGTGATCACACCCCAGTCGTAATGACTTAGTTTCTTCTACCTCTGTCTGGCTCTGACAGAGTGACAGCTGTCACCACCTTACTTGGCATGGTACAGTTGGACTTCACTTCTGTGTACAGTTAAGAACGCTGTGACAGAGTGGACTAGTTGTGAGTGTAATTGAAAGGTCGTGTGTTTAAGCCGCAGAGCACTCTCCAACAACTGTCCATTTTGTACTGAGATGTTGAGCTGTGTTTGTTTCTGACAGGACTTCATCTTGGAGCACTACAGTGAAGATGGGAACAATTATGAAGATGAGATTGCTGACCTGATGGACCTGCGACAGGTAGTGTACACTCAGAGCCCGAACCTGATGCCATATGATTATCATTTCATTTACACTAGTGGTCTCTATAATGGTCAGTTTCTGATTGAGCATGTGCTCATGAACAGTCACAGTGTGCTTTAAAGGGGTTTATTATGCTCGTTTATGCATCCATTCAGGCTTCTGCCACACAAAGCACCATGGAATGCTTTGTCTGTAGAATTTACTGGCTGGTGCACTCAAACCACAAAAACATATTTTGTCTCCCCGATGCCACGCTCTCTGATCATGCGGATGGTATTTTCGGTTTTATTTTCTGTGATTTTGAGATATCATTCACAGGGATTTCTTACACCATCAAGATGAGTGGATTTTCTTTTACAGAATATGTTGCTCAAAACATTGGAAATAACATCTGAAAAAAGAAATGCATCTTTCCAGGACAATATCCCACTTTCTTTTGTCCAGACTGCTGTTTATTAACTAGTGCTGACAGACAGTAGATGGTCTGTAGTAGATGTTGTCCAAATTTTTGATGCTGGGAGCATCACAGTAATAAAAATGCTCTGTTGTAGTGACACATGCTCATGTAGTGACACAATTCTCAGATGTAGATAGGTGAAAACCTCAGTACATAAAAGTAAAGCCATCCACATAGCTAAATACCACTATAGTAAGTTTGTTTTTGTTATTCATTATTGCAGACTCTATCAGATCTCTTTCTTTTCTTGTAACAGGCTTGCAGAACACCAAGTCGAAATGAGGCTGGAGCCGAACTACTTGCAAAATACTTCAGCCATCTTCCTCTGATGGAGAGCCGATTCTTCTCCCCATCCCGCCAGACAGGAATCTTCTTTACCTGGTACGCACCAGTTATTACCCATTATTATTGGTAATAATCATAATAATAATAATTATCATTAACTAATTTTCATTAATTAAAATAGTAAGATATAATAAGTTAATAATAATAATAAGATAATATTAAAATAAAAATTTGGACAATATAAAACAAAATAAAATTATATAAATCATTATATAATTGTTATAAATGATTACCTTAACTTCCTAACTTTTAAGGCTGAGCAGTAACAGGGGAGGTTACAGCAGTGATAAGCAAAAAACACTATAAAAGAAAGCAGTCCTGCTATTTTATCTACCTGCCATGGGCCCGTACACAAGGGCTTTCCAAAGCCTTTAAGCTCAAACAACCAAGACTCAGTCAGGTTTTCTTATTCCTTCATGGATCAGTTGGTTTTCTCTGCCTTGAAGATGCCTGGTCGTGTTTTGGCTCAGAGAAGAGATTAACAGAAAGAACTGGTTTAATCATGGCTTTTTGGTTTGTGTCTGCCTCCCTGCTCCATTTTGCACCTGTTACAAACAGAAGAGAAATTCTGTTTAGAGGCAGAGAGAAGTCAGTCCATATGAGGAGACATAGAGGCATGGATAACATAATCAAGGACAGCAAATAATACACCATTTCATGGCAGCCAAATTGATATGAAATAATAGGGTAAACACAGGTGCTACCAATGATACTAATTAAGGTTCTGTATTGTGCCTGTTGGCTCTCTGCTGTACTAAATTGAACGGGACCTTAATTAGTATCATTGGTGACACCTGTGTCTGCTGTTTCATATCAATATGTCTGCTGTGAAAAAGACCCATAACAGAATCCTTACTGTGGATAGATATTAGATATTTTCAAACTCAACTGAACAATGAGGGAATGAGTCAAGTGCACACACACTGTTTTTAGCAGGCTTCTTGTGTGTTAATGTTATCTGAGCAGTTACTAATGCTGACTCTGTTTAATGGTGTCTGTGGAGGCAAATGGAGCAATTTTCATCAATTTTGGGGATATTTTGTGACATCCAGCACAGATCCAAGAAAAGGCTCTGACCCCTGACTGACTTCATGATAAATTCACTTCATTCATTCATGCAGCAAAGATAGAGAAAACCCTTGGTTGTGAGTCTAAAGATGGTTTAAACTCATTGACAATGTGTAAATACAGAACATATAGTATGTGTAAATGTGTTGCTGTACGTAAAATATTTACTTCATATTTTTGGCAAAGTCTTTTATTTTTGCTGTATTTAACTGCTTACTTCCTAGTGACCATGTTAATTTAACTCCAAACTTCATGTTCCATATTACTACTTGTATCTCTTACAGTGTTCATCTTTGTGATTTTCACTTAAAATACTTTTGTGATCGTTTTGATTCTTGTTTTACAAGAAGAAATAGTGACAACTTCCACCTCTCTCCCTCAGGTACGACTCCTTCACAGGAGTGCCAGTATGCCAGCAGAACCTGTCACTGGAGAAGGCCAGTATCCTCTTCAACATGGCTGCCCTCTACTCTCAGATCGGTACCCGCAGTAACCGACAGACAATAGCTGGCCTAGAGGAGGCCATTTCTTCCTTCCAGATTGCTGCAGGTAGGAAGAGACAGGAGTAGTAAACTGCTCTAGTCAGATAATTCCTCTCTTACCACCCTATAAATGACCTTATATCAAAAGAGGAAAAGTATTTTCTTTATGTCTTAAATCCAGGCTCATCTGTGATCCCAGGCAATATCTGGTTTCAGTAATTCAAGCAAGAGACATAAAGGGAGTAGCTGAGCTTCTGAAATGCTCCCAGTGATAGAAGCTGTTTGCGAAGAACACATATGATAAGTAATAGGAATAGAGAGAGGGAGAAAAAGAAATTAATAAACACTGACATCAACATGTTTTGTTTATGGTTTTGTTCTTTTAAATATTTGACATGTAAATCAACCACTACAGCTCAAAAAAGGCCAAGCGAAAATGTCCCTTTTCCCTTTGCTGACATTGTCTAATGACCTTAACATGAAAAAAGCACACACGGTTCAGCCTTATTTTCAGAATATGTGCTAGCCTCCACCCTCTGACTTCTGCTCCATGACGGAGAATGAATACAGTTGATGTTTCTCTGGCTTCTTGTCATGTGGCTGAGCTCCAGAGAAGCACCAATCATATGAACTGGTTTCCCAACCCTCTGAGGTTTCAGGAAGCTCCGACAAGTCTTGATAGAATTATGACTTGGCAGTATGAGGGGTATTGCAGTATAATTACAGCTCTGAACGGGCAATGGCTTTGGCAATGTTCCTTTGATGGCTATAATTTAGGCTTGTACTATGTAAAACAATTATGCCTGTTATGAGGAACATTGTCACCAGTATTACGAGCCAGTAATAAACTAAGCTGGGAAGTGACAGGCAGGGTTGCTAGCTGTACTGCCGCAGTGCCCTTAAGCCAGGGACACAAAGGCAGTTTAGGGCATGGGAGGAGCCAGCCAACAATGACAGTACCCTAAGACGAAGCGTAGCGAGGCAGTGCTCTGTTATTAAGTTGTCTACAAGTCTCCGCTGCCAGGTTTTTAATCTGTGAAATAAGAGGGAGGCGATCTCAGTTGGAATGCAGATGGCCTTATTGCTCCCATTGAACATGAAAAGCTAATTTAAGGAGGTTTGTGTCTTGGCTCAATTTTAAAGAAGCATCTACACATTGATGTTACTGCTAGCAGAGCTTTTCTCCTTTGCTGGATGCTGTAGTAACAGCAACAGACCGTAGGAAAAAAAAAGAAGTGGATGATCTAACAAACTAAATCACTTAAGTCTGTATGAAACCTTTTTGAAACATCTGTGTAAGTGAGTGTCAGTAATTAGGGTTAATATACAAGCGTGCTGAAGAGCGCGATCTGTCATTTTGTGGACCAGGAAACTATTTCAATCAATCAATCAGTCAATCAGACTTTATTTATATAGCACTTTTCATACAAACGAGTGCAACACAAAGTGCTTCACACAATAAAAACAATAAAACACACACAGACACAGACACACACACACACACACACACACACACACACACACACACACACACACACGTGTAAAGCAAAGACTTTGTAAACTGAGGGTGGTGGGAACTGAGGAATCTGAGGAAACTGAGGAAACGCCATCATAAGTGAGGAAACACCAGAGGCATGATAAAAACTCAAAATAGAAAACAATTTTAAATCAATCAATAAATACGTAATAAAATAAAATACAATAATAATAAATTAAAAAAAAGTAAAGAGATAAAGTTCAATTAAAAGCCAGGCTAAAAAGGTAGGTCTTGAGTTTGCTTTTAAAAACATCAACACTCTCTGCGGCCCTCAGGTATTCAGGCAGGCTGTATTTGCATCTCCCAAACTTAATATTTTAGTTTCGCCCATGAAAAATCACTGCTGCCTGAACCATTAACTATACTAACAGATTATTACTAGTACTACTAACTGCGATTATCAGAGTAACCTGTCGAATGTTTAGTTTTGAAGCCCAAAGACATCCCAAAAACATGGGCAGGGTCTCTGCAGATACACAGCTATACAAAAGGCATAGTTTGCCTTTAATAAGCTGACCCTGACTTCACTGTCGAGATAGGAAAGAGAAAAGAGAATTAATTCTGCAGAGTCCCATTAATCAGAATATATTTGTCATCACAGAGATCCAGATCATCCTGGGTTACATGCTTGTCTTTTAAACTGATCAAAAGGCCTTGTTCAGAAGTGAGCTGGGAAAGTCTAAGAACAGAAAATGAAGAAGCCGCACCTTCTTTTGCCATTGTTTTGGCACAGAGCCTCCCAGCTGAACTAAATTATTATTAACTATGATTGATTGATTTTTTTTCCCTTGGAATAGTTAAGTTTTCGAGCTGGGATGACCTTTTGTTCTCCCTCACAGGTATCCTGAACCATCTGAAGGAGACATTCACTCACACTCCCAGCTACGACATGAGTCCGGCCATGCTCAGTATGTTGATTCGAATGATGCTTGCTCAGGCTCAGGAGTGTCTGTTCGAGAAGACTGCACTGCCTGGGATCCGAAACCAGTTCTACTCCCTGATGAAAATGGCCCAGGAGGCTGCAAAGGTAAATAGCATCAAAGGCACACAGTCCTCACATCATATAGCCACAGTACTCTTTCTTTAGCTGTGGACTCAGGAGGATATATTGTACTTTAAGTGAATGTAAAGTAATAATGTCACCGCAGTCAGATGCCTCACTTCTATATACAATTGTATCCACATCAGTGCTTTTAAAGTCCTCCCAGTAACTCTATCCTTCCTTTTCCTGCCAGGTTTCAGAAATCTATGATCAAGTCCACCAGTCCATGATCCAGACACCAATTAAAGACAATGTCCCGTTCTTCTGGTCCACCATGTCGCAAGTCAAAACCAACCACTACCGCTCCATGGCACACTTCTTTGCAGCCTCAGCACTCCTGGACCACCAGTGTAAGAAAACAGTTTTAATCTGTAGTCTTTTAATCTGATTTTAATCATTTCTAAATTTTTGGTTCTTTTTCTTGGAAATAATGAATATAGAATAAAAGCCAGTGTTACAGAGAAAAAAAAGACTTATAGCTGTACTAAAGAAAAAAGACATAATACAATAGAAACTACAGTCTCATAAATCCCACATCTTGAATGGCACTTGTATGGTAGTTTGTCTTCTTAATCATTCTGTAGTTCCTCTGTTGGACATAAATAATTTTCACACAGATTTCGTGTGTAAAGGATGACGGAGCGAAGTTAAACTGAATTCAGAATTTAGGATTAGAGGAAGTCAGGGAAAATT
The DNA here is from genome assembly GCA_027495735.1 of Lutjanus campechanus. Classification (NCBI taxonomy): domain Eukaryota; kingdom Metazoa; phylum Chordata; class Actinopteri; order Lutjaniformes; family Lutjanidae; genus Lutjanus; species Lutjanus campechanus. Next base: position 36,453 of record JAJHUR010084245.1, read on the forward strand.
AAAGAACTAAAGTTATGCCACAGTTAAGTTATTATTTACTAGATTCAAACTACATTAAAATAAGCACACAAGCTATTTTCCTGCTTATGAACAGCACTACTGTTTGCAGTGCATAGTAATTTGCATATAGTCTGCACGGTAGGTATGGTAGTATCCCACATGCCAAATGGAGACAGGTGTGTTTTTCACAGACGCACTGTAACAAAAAGCTGCTTCATAACCTTAACAGTCTGGCAACAATCTAATAATAGTGGCAACACAAATCAAATATTTCCCTTTTCTATTAAAGAACACCACCAAACTAGCACAGTGGAACTAACAGGTGGAATTTAATGTCAGTAAACTCTTGTTCACTCCAGCAGCACATCTGCTGTACAAGCATTAGTCTAGTTATTCTATGGTATTAGCCTTACTGTTGGCTGTTAAGTGTAAAACAGTTCTTGAATTGGTGTTATAAGACTTAAACTGCCTGATTTTGAGCACCCTGGAAAACCTGATCCTTCTCTTAAAGTGCTGTATGGGCCACTGGGTTGGTCATGTCAGATGGCTGGACTGAACCACAGCCAGCCACAGCGCTATTACATAACGGCTATTTAGAGACATACACACACACACACATACACTCTCAGACACACATGCACCCTGTGGCAAGGGGAGGCTAAGTTTCCAGTAACACAGTGGCAGGATGGACAAAGACTGAGGGTGAGGGAAAAAGAGAGACGGCTGGAGTGAGTGAAATCAAGTGGATGTACTGTAGACTGCTGGAGGATTAGTTATGTAGTCTCTTAATGCTGTCTGCATAATGAATTGGCAGAGAGAGTCAGTAAGAGCCTTAGAGACTGAGTGACAGTACTGGTGTTGCTAATTTTTTTTTATCATACTTCTCTGGTTCTTGGTGGCTTTTCATTATTTGTGACATCTTACAGACATCCCAAACCATCATTTAGTTAGCAGATTCATTTGTTATTTTCAGCCCTATACTGGCTTCATAATTAAAAATTTCCCATTTCTGTGAATTAACATGAGCACTGTTGTTGCAGTTTTTGTCATTTGTGACCCCACATTAACAATTGTGTTTTAGGGGAGAGTCCAAATTAAACAAAATTCAGCAGATTACATTAAGCTCTGCAGTGGATGCTCATAGTTTTACCCAGTGCTATGAATGGGACAGGACTGAATAGATGAACAACGGAACGAAGCAGCTTTGAGTTTGGCAGCTCATTAACAGATTCCTGTGTGACTGAGGAGAATAGAGCAATTAACCACAGGACTGTAAAGAGAGGACTCAGCCCAGAACCAGGACAGAATAAAGACCGCTCTAGTAAACAGATGAACCACAAACACTGCTAAATAAACGCTTTATACTCTCTTTATGAAACAGACTAGTCAGAGGGAGCTGAGGAAGCTCTGACGATATACCATTAAAAGCTGGTGAATCAGGAGGAGAAGACAGGTTAAAAGAGGGCACCAAGTTTTGGGAGAATTTGCATTTTGATGGGCTATTAAATAATGAGAACATAATCATCACAATTAATCCTTCTGGTAAAATATGCTAATGTGGAACCTTAAGTTGAGACATACAATTATGTGTGTGGCAACTTTATCCAAAATATAAACCATAAGAGCTATCAAAATGTTTTTTTTTTTTTTTAAAATACATATAAAATCTTTTGCATCAATATGTTTTGTCTGTTTAGTAAAATTTTATGAAAATAGTATTTTTTTATGGCACAATTTAAATAAAATTATCAATTACATACATAACCTTTTGGCTTAGAGTGAACAGATTTTAGGGAAATAAGCATTTGAAGATACTCCAAGGAATCACAATAAGCAGATACACTGATGTGAGCACTAGCAGACCATTTCTGTTGCGGAATGCAAAGGGTGTATGGTGTGTGCAACAGGATGTGTCTGCACTGTGCTCTGGATACCTTCTATAATCAAAGCAATCATGGCATGGCGTCATGCCATTCAATAGTGTTAGCCATTTGTTTTAGCCGTGATCCTGATCTTGATGGCAGACAAAGGTCAGCTTTTCATTAATTTTCATATTTATTCTTTGTGTGTTCAGTGGGTCCCAGTGACGATGAGGACCAGCAGGAGAAGACCTTGTCACAGGTCTATGATCGCCTTCCTGAGGGACGCTTGCCTCTTGACATCCTGAAAAAGAAAGAGGAACGTGAACGCATCGGTAAGAATGAGAACATGGGCTGGGCACAGCAGAAGGCAAAGCAAGACAATAGACAGTAGAGTGCCAATCGCACTAGATCTGACTTTTCTTGTTTTTCTTCCCTTCTCCTCCTCTGTTCTATGGCCAATTTTTCCTCCTCCCCTCAGGTAAAGCACACATTCGTCGGGCCATCCTGGGTCATGAGGAGGCTCTGAGGATCTACAGTTTGTGCCACCACTTGAACAAGCTGGAGGCGCTGCAGGACATCTTAAGAGCCAGTCACCAGCGCTCGCTCAACAAAAGCAGTGAGAATGAAAATGAGGATGAATTCCCCGACTACATGGAGGCCCCAGACATCATCTGTGAGTCTTAAATACTGATAGGACAGTTCACCTCAAAATCAAAAATAGATGTTTTCCTTTGGCCTGTAGTGTTATTTATCCATCCAGATTCTTGTGGTGTTAGTTGACAAGTCTTGGAGATGTTGGCCACAGAGATGTCTGCTTTCTCTCAATTATAATGGAACTAGATGGCCCACAGCTTGTGGTACACGAAGCACCAGAAAAAAAACAAAAAACATTAGGAGCCATCATATAACTGTACTAGCTTTCTCTGAGGTGCTGACGTTACAGCTCAACTACATCCCATCCCTTCTGTGTGGTGATGCAGTTGGTCGGTGTTGTTCGGTAGAAAGAAAAGAGTTCCTACATTAAACTGCTCACAACAAAGTCTGTGTCACAGGGCCATGATTTCTGTTAAGAGACACTGCTGTTGAGTTTTTCAAATGTAGTATTTTGTTGCTCTGAACACCACTAGTTGAATGCCATTTTGTCCCATTATATTGTAGACAAGACAGACACCTCTATGGCCAAAAAACATGGCAGCTCACACCAAAACATTTGAAATGGATAAATAGTACAGAGGAAAAATATGTATTGTTGATTTTGGGGTGAACTGTCTGCCTAAGAAAGGACAACACCACAGTCAATGAAAATATCCTGCTCAAGTAAACATGAGAAGCGAAGATTTGATTAGATTAACTGTAAAGTTTATTTGAGTCTCCATTTAAGCGTCACTGAGGTGATAGCTATTCTTCCTGTGGTTGACATAGAAACTTAAGCAGTGTCACCACAACAAACACTTCACAAACAACACAAATGTCAAGTAGGACCAGTGTGTTGCTTTGTGAGATTGGTCTCTCAGGAAACAGTCAGTAAAAAGGCTGCTGTGTTGTGTACCACACCTGCTGCAATCAGATGTGATAAGTGACATTTATTTGCAGGTACAGATGATGTAATGTTTACACTACTATCTCCCTGCCCGCTTCTCTGCAGGGCGACAGGTGAAATGTGGTTGTGACAGTAAACACTGAATGACAGCATTGTTTTTTCTCCCTTTCCTTCCAATAGCTAAAACAGAGCACAAAGCAGAGATGGAGGTTCCTGCAATGACAAAGGTGAAAGTCACCGACTTCTTCCAAAGGCTGGTATGTGGGTTACTAATATTCTTCCACTCACATTGCTGTTTTTTTCACATGGTGGTTGGATTATTCATCAGGTGACAGGAAATGACTCTGGATTTGTGTTTTTTTTTTTTAACACCCAGAGTTTATTTTTTGTTATTTCTGAATAAAACCAACCAAGAATGAGACTCCTGAAAGCTTTGGCAAATTTGACCAGCAGTTAATTCAAAGTCAGATCTTGTTGTTCCAAAGCCTCCTGGACTTTCATCCAAAGCAACAAATACAAAACTAACACTAACCATGGCCAGAGGTGTTCTGATCCTGGGTTGAGATACAGGTGGCTGGGAGGGGGAGGATGGGTGTGGCATCCCCTGTCACGGGAGCTGGAATCTTTTGTTTATGTCCTGTGAGACATTGCAAGTCATTTCGATCATCTTGCACATTTTACAATTACTATAACAAACAAGCAGGTTTCAATTTCAAGACAAACAACCTTACAAGCAAGTAACTGGTGAGGAGGTTAAGTGTCAGAGTTGACATTCCCAGACAACAGGTGTGAGGGGTCTTTGTGAATAAATACCTCTCTGGTTCCTGTTGTAAAATCCCACCTTGCTCTTCGTCAACTGTCTCAGCCACAAAACTAAATCCTTTTGGATCTACTGAGAAATGAAAGACTGAAATGGTTAAATCCACGCACAATCTCTTCATCCAATCACTACCGTTATAATTGAAGGGGCGGGGGTGACAGGCATCAGTTTGGTGTTACATAGGATTGATTTGCAGGATTTCCCAGAGGAGAGATTTTCCCATGAGATAAGTGTTACATATGGTTGGTGTCAGCAGTCTAAAAAGTGAGACATGTTTGTGAACAAGTATGGCTAATATTGAAAATGTCATTTTTGATGGATTAATCATTCTAGTTATTTTACAAATTACTAAGATAGAAATATGCTTGCTTCCAAATGATGGTCAGTTTAATAATTTACTATATTTGTGACAAAATAAGCTATTTTGAGACGTCCCTATTGGCTTTGCAGAGTGTTTACATTTTATATGCCAAAAAAAATCATCTTTAATTAGAATTAACAGTGAAATGCAGGTGTAATGACAAAGTATGGTAGATACTGTATATCTGCAGCCCAGCGTTCAAGTATCATGTTCAGTATGGGACTGTTTTTCATATGAATCTCTTTGTTTAAAGAGAGCACAAAGGATTGTGTACCCTTTCAGAATTAAATATGACAGGCCGGGGAAGAGTGAAAAACTGTTTAAAAAAAAAACAAAACAAAACACAGGGGCAGGTGTGAAAGAGACTGATCATTTAAATATGGTCACATGACTTTCATATTACTCCTTGAGTGTGTATACAGCATATGTTCTAGTAGATCACAGATGTGGACTTTAATCATGTTTAACTGGCCCTTCGAGCACAAGAGGAATTATTATGCTGGGTTCTCAGTTTTCCCCCAGGGCATTCAACAAAATGAGAGGATATTATCCTCTTGAGTCAATAAATCCTGTAGCCATACTGACCCCAGCATCCCCACAATGTCTCCTTGTAGGGCCCACTGTCGGTCTTCTCAGCCAAGCAGCGGTGGACAGCCCCACGGACAATACGACTTCGACCAGAGGACAGAGACCTGGGCTTCACCCTGAAAGGAGAATCACCCGTCCAGGTGGTTTCGCTCGACCCCCTCTGCCCAGCTGCTGTGAGTTAACCTAGATTCCTTACTGTTGTCTGAACAAGGGAAAATCTATCTCATATTGTGCAGCCAAACTTTTGGTCAGCATGGTATAAAAGTCAGTCCGCAGAGACTTGAAATGATCTTCAGATAGGTAATCCATCTGTTGATTTTTTTTAAAAGTGAAGGTTCTGTAACACGTTTTATAGTTAAGGAGGAATAAAACTTTATAATCCACTTGGGTGACTTACTGGAGGTGATAGTTTACTCTAATCTTTATTAACTGATGTGTCACCAGAAGCATCTGTAGTTTCATGCCTAGGGATTTCAACATCAGCAGGCTGTTAGAAAAAAATTAACAAACTGTTATTTTAGAGTACAGGAAATATCTCAGGGGCCATCTTCAGCAGTCAAATATAAACAAAAGCCAAATGTATAGGTAACTCAATATTAACTCCATGCAACAAGGTTAACTATCAGGTAGTGGCTTATCTACAGTGGGAGAACAAACAGTATGAAATTTCAGGCGTGCTTACATACTGTATATCAGTGAGTCATTTCCCTGAATCAAGTCATTCTCAGAAACCTAAACAGGATTCTTCAGGCTCAAAGAATGTTTGGAGGCACCCCCGCCCCTCCCTTCTGCAGCCACCATGGCTACTAATTTAATTAAGAATCAGAGAGTATTTACTCCCTGCAATCCTTTTCAGTCTGACAGCTCATTAAGAGGTGCTGACAAAGACCAGACTCTTATTAGGCCCTGCAGGCTATGCAGAGAAACAGATTAGTAGTATTATACAAGTCTAACTAGGCCAAACTCTTTATAACTTTTAATACCACTGCATTCAACAGGACTTATTCTGGAGCTGACTGATTCTCTGGAGTTGTTGGCCCGCCTCTGGTGAACACAGCAGATCAAGTTATCAGACACAAATAGCCGTGCTCATGGCGATAAGACAGATTTCCCACAGCTATTAAATAATGCGTTCTGGTGCACACACACTTCACTAAGTGTTTTGCCTAAGGTAAAAAAAAAAAAAAAAGCTTAGTTTGGGATTAAACCTCAGTGTTTTCTCTGCTGATCCCTGCTCCCTCCAGGCTGTTGAAGGAAAGTAGGTGAACCTGACTCAGTTGCTGTTCAAACAAATCTTCAGATGTAAATATTTAAACTGTATGCTGTGGTATTAGGACACTTTAGTGGGCCTCCTCTCTAACTCCTGTTTCTCCTCCAGGCTGACGGTCTGAAAGAGGGCGATTACATTGTTGCTGTTGGGGACACAGACTGCAAATGGTTGGGCGTGAGCGAAGTGATGCGACTGCTGAAGGACGTGAACGAGGAGGGGATCGACATCCAGGTGGTCACCATGATGGAGAGCAACCCTGCAATGGTATGCCATGGCCTTCTTCCCTCCTATTAGTTCAGAGAAAAGTCATCTATCTGGCTTGCTTGATTGACAAATAGTCACAGCACAGTTCGTCTTTGTATCCGATGACTCAACAACACAGTTAGAGTTTCAGATTTCACCTGTGAGGTAGTGTTTCCTGCCAAGGTAAACTGTCTATACAGTTTCCCATGAGAAATAGCTCTTTAGATACAACCTAAGTGTATTGTATACGACAGATCCCAGCTGTGTGAGTTGGTGGACAGAATAAGCAATGTCTTTCATGATGCAACCTTCCTGTTTGCAAGTGAAAGTTTGTTAAAAAGTAATTAATTCACTTCTATAGGATTTTAAAGGGATAGTTTGGATTATTTGAAATGGGATTGTTTGAAGTTCTTATCCGTAGTCAGTGTATTACCCATAGTAGATGGCGGTTGGTATGCCCCCAGTTTGGAGAAGCAGCAGAAGTACCAGTATAGGAAGCTAAGCAATGTACTGCTATGGACAGGGTCAGCAGTAAACCACTCTTTTAGCCACTTAAGAAAGGTCCACCCCAAAAAACACAATATCAGTTAAAGTGTATGCCATATCTAGAACATTTTCATCACTTCACCTTGCCATCAGACAGCCTTTTCCAACAGAAAACTGGTGTTATACAAGCCATATATCGCTCTCTCCTGTTCAACCAGATTCCTTTGGCAAAAACAGTAATTTTACTTTGCAGAATGCGGAAGTTGCTCATCTACTGCTGTCTTGATTGGTTTGTTTGTTTACGTTGTTGTGTGATTTTGGTATATTAGAGGGTTAGTTCATCACACAATAACACAAACAAACTGATTTAGGCAGTGGTGTACCAGCATCTCTGCGAGGTAAAATGACCTTTTTTGCCAAAGGAGACTGGTTGAGTGAGAGAAAACGATATTTGACTTGTATAACAGCGGTTTCCAGTTGGTAAAGATGGTGTTTGACTTGCATGTTAAAACAGTGAGGAAGTGACTAATGTAAATGCTAAGTTATTGATCTTGTATATTTATTGAGACTGTATGGCATCCAGAGCAACTCCTTGATTACAGCGACTGCCTCCTTCCACTAAACAATACTTTTGATCTCTCTGTCCAGCCCACCAAGAGTGCCACCTTCTGCGGAAACCTGCCCAAGACCTACTCCATGATTTGTCTAGCCTATGACGATGATGACAAGAACCCCAAGGCTCGCAAAGTAACCAAGAAGTCATCCTTCATCAGCTGGGGTCTGAAGAACAAGCTGAAGAGTGCCAGCACTCTCAGCCTTCCCACAGCTGACCACTCCGGCGCCCTCCCCTGGAATAAACCCTGTCCCACATTCCCCAGCTCCAGCTCCTACAACGACAGTGCCCTCTACTGAGCTAGCTGCAGGCCTTCTGCTGCCTGCAGGCAGTGTGCAGTATGCACATTAAGCCTACAGTAGTATGGCTGTGTACAGTACTGTGTTGTACCCATACTGGACCTGCTGTGGATTTTTGTGCAGTACCAGGACCCTTTGGTGTTTCCACTGGAATACTGAGCAGTAGTGTGTGTAGCCTGTACAGTATGTCACCAGAGTAATGATGACATTTCTGCCAGCTACCTTGGAAAGTGGCTGTGCCAAATACTGTACATACTGTAGGTGCCTTTGTAGGTACATGGGCACCTTCCCAGCACAGTTCTAAAAACTGGACTGCACACCAAACATAATGAGAAATCATTCTGTACAGTGCCATGCCAGTATGAGTACAGCACAGTACAACTGCACTGTGGGAAAAAAAAACGTAGCAGTTATCATTCCAGTCTATATATATAAACACACACAGCACTGAGAGAGGCTTCTAAGTTAAACTGTCATCTCAGTATGTTTTCCTGAAGAAATGCTCCAGACGATTCGAAGGACAAAAACACACAAACACACCCAGCGTCGGCTACTACTTGACTGCAAGGGGGTAATTTTATTGTGGCTTAAACAGTCCTTTGTTAGTTCCATTGTGTACTGATGTAGCTGTGCACTGTGCAGTTACGTTCTCTGTGTATCTTCAAGAGACTCCATGTCTGTTTCATACTGTATATATGAAGGATTCGGTTATTGCCACAATATTCGTTGCAGTCAGTGGATACTGATCAGTTTTGAAATATATATATTTTCTCATTAACATATATAGATGTTATGAACCTTTTTGTAGTATGTTAAACAGTGATTGAGGGAAAACAAGTAGTGCTGTGCAGTTGTTTTTTGTCTGTGAGAGTTGATGAATGCAATGTTCTATAAGCTGCTAAAAATCAAATATATACCGTGGTTATGTATTATTGTCACTTTTGTGCTTGTGAGACAGCCTTTGAGGATTATTATTTCTGCTGAGAGTCATGTCTGGGACGCAGTGTAAGTGGTAAAACTGGTACTTTATGTTTGCTTACTGTACAGTTGTGCCACAGACCAAAATGCCTCCATGTCCCTGATAAGCCAGGATGTACTGTACCATTTACCATCCTGGCTCATCATACCGCTGCTGTTTGGCAGTTTGTCCACTTGTAAGAAGAGCATGAGCTGCGTGTCTCTCTGTTAATGTGAATGTCTTGAGGTTATTTTGTCTCCAGAAGGGAAGAATGTGGGCAGAACAATGACATTCCTGCAATGTACCTGGACAACCCGTCACCCAACAGTGACTTCGATCAAAGTCCACAGTCAGGTTTCTACTATGGTCTCCACCTGTCTTAATCCTTGTCACATCCCACATTTTACTGACACTTTGCAGTGTTGGACTATCTCTTTATCTACAAAGTAGATTCCTATACACGTTTGATAATCAAATTATTTATGTAATAAAAAAACAAACAAAAAACATATATATATATATATTTACCTGTAAAGTTGTAGGTTTCAGAACTAGTTTGTGAATGGTCAAGTTGTGAATTTTTGCACGTTGGATTTCTTGGTTGGTTTCTTGGAGGAATGTATTTTACTAGCCTTGCTTAATCCTTTGGTGAACTTATATACTGGTACATTTTGTCTATGTTAAGATATTTTAAAATGCAAATGTTTTTAAACAGTAACACTGAGAAGATGTAACACTCTTTACTGTCTCTGTTTACCTGATATGGTGTCTTAAGTGCCATTTATGCTGAATCATGAAGGAAAATGCCACAAGTGTATAACAAGAATGTGCAGTAATTGATTAATATTAATAAGTGCTAACTAAATGTGCTAACAGGCATGTATGCTTACACAGATGATGTTTTAGACTAAACATGCATTTAACAGCGCGTAGTGATCCTAAATGCCTTGGTGTACATCTGCAGAGGGTTATGGTACCTGTTCATCTAAAGGTTCCAGGTTGCCTTTGTTTCTTTCTCTGTACTTAATGCTGCATAGCAACTGTGGTGTGAATGCTTTGTTTGCAAGTCTTTGTGTGATATGTATAAACTCAAATCTCAATAAAAGATGGGGACACAAAAATCCTGGATTTTTTGTCGTTCTGTGTATCAGTGATTGAAACTACCAAGCAGGTTGGGAATGACTGGAATGAAGTTTGACCACAGCCCTCAGTGAGCCAGCACACACTAAGTCAACACCCACGGGTTTTTGATTGTTGTAAGTCTGGCCTGGGATCACATGACATCATAATCCACCATCATGAAGAGAAGAGAAGCACCATGTGATTAAGTTTTTCCCCATAAAGCCTTTCTTTCCCCATACCATTCTGTGTGCTTATCTGTGTGTGTTGTTATACTTGATTTATATTATATGTGTAAGTAGAACAAATGGATCCCCCTTAGGTCAAATTCTCTTCTGTGTTTAGATTTATTTTAATAAGAAAAATGGATATTGTAGGAGCCAGATATGTTGACTTTTGGCCATAGGGTTCATACTTCCACAATTCCTACGGGCAGAGGGCAGCACTTGATAAAACTAAGACATTTCAAGCTGATTTATAGCTTACTGAAGACATGTAGTTTTTTGTTTTTTTTAAGTATTATTACAATCAGCCTACCCAGGACACGTGTGTATAGAATCCATTGTAGATGGATGGATATTTCTCTGTGCATGCTTGTAGAACCTTAGTTATAATCTGTCTGACTGTATACTTTATGACTGAAATGTTATTACAGGGGACACAAAGTTTAATATAAATTGTATGTTGAAGCCTATTGTTGTTTTATTAAGGAGGAACGGTAGGAAAAAAGAAAGAAAAAAGGAGAAAGTAAGGTTTCCTTTCTTACAGTAGCCCTATGTCCTGAGAGCGTGGATGTAAATAGAACAACATCGCCCCCTGGTGGCTTAGTCGCTGGTCGTTGCTAAGTGAATTATATCATTCGCTGATTGGTTTCTCTTGTCAACATAAGCCAATCAGCACTAGTTTTAGAGCGAGGTCTGTTCTTGTGGTGAAGCGTCTAGATACGCGTAGTCTGCAGGCAGTCAGCCTGTTGAATTCAGTTAGCTTGGTCGTTTTTGTTTATCGCTTAAAGATGAAAGGGGGCAGATAGTTTGAAACACATGACAATGACAAGTTACATGTTCTAAATTTGTGTGACTGAAAGAACGCTCGGTTAACGAGTGAAACTGTTTGGTTACACTGAAACAATAACTTCAGCGAGTGAAGCAAAGGAGAAAAACCTATTTTCCACTATGTTGAAATTCAGCTTCAGGAGGGAGAAAGACAAGGACTTTGTAAGTTTCACGTCTTTTATAAGATGAATTAAAGTTGTGCTATTTCTAACTAGCTAAACATGTAGTTAAATACTTCTCATTCAGCTAACATTACCCAAACTGTTGACATTAAAACCAAGCCGATTGGCTATAGATGACGTCGCTTACTTTACCTTGGGAAAAGCTAAATATTTCAGAAATATTTAAGCTAACGTGTAGTCACACCAGTTTTGTAACGTTAGGTTAACATACCTTGTGGTCTGTGGTATTAATTTTGACAACCAAAATTAAAACAGCGAGTAAACAGCTTGAGTTCTTGTCCACAACTTTTTCGCTGTTTTTCTAAAAGGCTGTTGAAGTACAACTGTCGGCTGAATACTGGACCTATAGACTTTTTGTTCACGGCAGCCATGTGATATAAAATGGCAGGGTAAGCACAGGTGTTGCTAATGATGCTAATTAAGGTTCCGTTCATTTCGTGTAGCAGAGATTTATCAGTGTACAGATACACAATAGCAGCACCCTGACTCTGACCCGAATGGAACAGAACCTTAATTAGTATCAGTGATAACACTTGTGTTTATACTACTATTTATAAACACACTACTTGTCAAAATGGCTGCTGTGAAAAAGGCCAATTATGGCCAATGTGAAGTACAGGAACAATGGTGTTTCCAGTAGAAAAAGTCTACTGTTGTAATGGGCTGTTGTTTGAACAAATTATTGATCAAGTCATGTTGTGATGCTGCAATCATCCTTTCTACCCTTCCACCTATATAGCTTTTTTTTTCCTCAAACCCTTCTTTTAAACACTTATTTCATGTTCTTAATTAAACCCCTCACAGCCATTGTCATAGAATGTGTTTTGTGTCCATGTAATGCAAACCTTCTCCCTAACCTTCCCCTGTGTGTGTTCTGTAGAAGCATATAGCTCATGGTTTAATCCCTGCTGCATCCATTGCCCCCAAGCCTGCTGTGCCTCGTACCCCACCCCCCCGCAGCCCAGACCCCTCACCTGAGAGACCCAGGTACCTAACACTCTTCATCACCTCCAGCATCCAACATCCTTTCATTTTGGTGTATTTCCTCTGACACTGTTTCTTCCCATCAAATCACTTTGTTTTGTAATGTTTGGCCTGTACCTGTGTTTCAGGGGTAAATCTTTGGCCAACTGAAGGGCAATATTCTTAAGAAGTTACCTCGGTAACATCATGTTGCTAGATTGTCATAGATTGTTCACTCATTTGCTCAAGATGATGCCTGTACATTTCCCAAACATTTAACCCCATGTATCACCAGCCTATGTTTGACTTCATGCTGTCCTCAGACGTTAGCACTGAAATGTGGAAGAAAAGTGTAATTCTGGACTCATCCTGTAAGAGCTTTAGAGCTGCCATAGTTGCCATAATTGATTCATTCACCATTAATCCTCATCCTCTCTTTTCTTTCATCACCACAAATTTAACTGATAAAGTAGGGTTTAGGAATTGAATGATAATCATTTTCACAATAAACTGAAATTAAATCCCTGATTATTAATATTGCGGTTTAGAATATTAATTATTGTAACAACCATATTTGATTACAGTGCTTTGAAAAAGTCATGTTAAATATTGTCCAGCATCAACCAAATTGCATACAGTACCTTTTCATCTCTAGTAGGGTTTTTTCTTTTCCTTTTTTTGGCTCGACATATTGTATCTGGTTTGAGGTGTTATTGCTATACTCGTGGTCACCTGTGGGGTCAACCACACTATTCCACAAGGTGAATGCAAAACAATGCTATCAAACTCATATAGGCAAACTGAGGGATATACTTCCTTCGGTACCAACATAGGAATTTGATGTGACAAGCAATAATGCATTTTTTGTACTTATATTACACAAAGTGATCATATTCTCCTCATATTAATTGCATTATTCCATCTACAGATCAGCCTTAGCAGCAGCCATTTTGTCCTCTTCACTCACTGGACAGACATGGGCCATCCCCCCTGCTCGGCCGAGGTCTTTCTCTGAGAGTGGCCAATCAGAGTCCTTCATATCTGAACCAAACTTCAGCACAGCACTTTATACCAGGTAACCCTGCCTCTGGCAAATACACGTTGTATCACAAACTTTGTAACAGATGATTATAACTACAAGAGGGAGACTCCAAGTTTAAACCTAACCTGGGGCTGGTGTGTCACAGTAGAAAATGAGCTCACAGTTGGTTTTTAAAAAAATCTAGGATCTCTACCTCTCAAAGAGATGTCTGTTAAAACATGGGATGTGACCTTGTGTTGTGTATGCTGGTACGCTCACTTTGTCATGGCTTACTAGGACACTTGAATATAACAGACCCATCACAAATGCTATTAGTAGCACCTGTACTTTTTCTACTATAAGTCCAAATATCTGCTGTGAAAAGGATCTATTCCAGAAGTTTTATTACTTACTCTTTTTAGTAGTAAATAAGATAATGCCAACTTTCCTCTGCTGTGACTTTGATGTATTACTTTATATACCTTCCTCAGAGACAGATGGTCAGAGGATTTAGCTAGCCAGCCACGCCTGTCCTCCCCTGAGCACTCAGAGGGGGAGTTGGAAGACGAGGAAGAGGAGGTGGAGAATGAGGAGGACAGGGAGGAACATGTTTACCAAAGTCTGGATAGACGGGTGGATTGTTCAATCACAGAACCTGTCTATGCCCTGCCACTAAAACCTAAGGTGAGATTCTACAGGAAGATCTGATTGCTATGTGTGACTTTCTGACCACAGTGCTGGTGGGTTTTATCTCAATTTTGTCACTTAAAAGTCAATGAGAAACATTCTTCCCAACAAAAATAACTGCTGTTAAAGAGTTGTTGTTTTTTTTGTGAGGAGAGGACTAGAGCCAATAGACCAGATTTTGACATATATATAACAGGAGCAGCACTGGTGTCATTAATAACCTCAGTAATGATGTCAGACTATCTGCTTTGAAAGAAAGCTCTGTTTTGAATGTGTGGGTTGAGGGTGTATCACTATGCTCTGTCAAATAACTTTTGTACTTGGATCAGTTTGTGATGTGGTGGGTATTGTGATACCAGTCTGATCCACTGGGAGGCACAGTTGTACAGAGAATAAAGGTAATGTACATCTATTGTGTCTTGCACATTAGAGAAGTGAAATGTATAGCCACTGACTGCTCCCACAGACCCTTGGGATATTTTTCTATACTTATCTGGTATACTGCTACATTGGGTTGCTAACCTACAATTGTCTCAGTGGTCTCCATTTCCCCCTGTCAGTTGTCTTTCCAGGCTATCAGAGTCTTGTTGCCTGGTGCTTTATTCACCACAGTCGCCAATTAAAGTTATTTTTAGCAATGTGCATGGCTATTTAGTGTACCATCATTTAAGTTGAACATCTCATATAGTGGGTTATGTAGTGGATTTTAATAGAATGATATTATCCATAGGAAACACCAGGCTGTACACTCATGGATCCACAGGACCATAAACAGACACCCACATGCATCAGCTGCATTTTTTTTTATCATTCAGTGGAGGATGTGAGTTAGTGTGTGAAATTCGCTGCACAGAACTTATTTACAAATACACATAGTTTCCAGTTTATTTGGTACACCTAGCTAAAACTAACAGATGTTTCTGTTATTTTGTCCACCTCATTTAGGGCAGGCTAAATAACAGAAACACCTCTCTCTTTAATGCAATACAGTTCAACAATCAGCAAACAGTTCAATTAGCACCTCCCTAAAGCAGTTTCAACAAAAACTGAATACTATAATCTTCATGAAGGGAGGATTTATTGCAAGACTGTTATTAGATTTTGTTAGATTTTGATAGGTGAACCTAAATATCTGCCAACTCGGTGTATATGAGTTTAGTTTCTTTGCTGATCATATCATACTAGTGCCACTAGCCATTAGACACACAATTGTGATGTGAAAGAAACAGTTATCCAACTGTTATGGTTTGTTAAAGAGCAGCTGGCATTCTTTAGTCATCCACATTCATGTGTTTCATTCTTCTTGCTCTTCTATTTCAACTGCGAGTCTTCCCTGCACTGAACTCACCACTGTGACTCATCCACGTTGCTTTAATGTTTCTCTGAAGCGTCGCAACAATAAACACACTGACAATCTTATTGTCCACATTTTGACAATGGCCATAAACGCAGTAGTCTCTGAAATAGCTTTGCTCAAAGGGGATCCAGGCAGCATGGCTTTAGAAATCTTTTTGAAAAGACTTACTCATTATCTGTCTGACTGCCAATCTGTTTGTTTTGCCTGTCTGTCTTCCAGACTGGTGCACCCCAGCCAAATCAGATGTCTGGCAGGAGACTGCCTTCTCCAGGTACTGATTTCATACTAATGGGAGATGGGTAGACACTTATTTTGGCAGACAGCACACAGTCTTAGAGTTGTAATTAACTGATAATCTGTCAGTAATGGCAAAATAATACCACCTATGAACAGGACAAAATACTATTGTGTAATTTAGCAACCCATAGTAAAATTACCTTAGCTTTCCAGTGAGTCCTCTTGGAAGAAATAAAAAAAATACTCAAGAGCCTGTACACTTGACAGTTTTATTTTGGAGTGTTTAATGGGCAGATTGTGAGGATGTATTTATGTAGTTGCTGTTATTTTCAGTGCAGATCCAGAGATTGAAGGAACTCAGCTCAACACGGCCAGCACAGTATAAAACCTTCAAAAATAAAACCATATCACTATTTGTATATTTAACAACATATTTGTTCATATTTTATTGTATGCACACTCAGTTTACATAACACCTTTGCATTAAAACATTGAAAGGGACACTTTGACACTTTTCATGTGGAAGTCCAGTCAGTGTTGATGGTAAATGTAGTCAATTGAAGACATGAATTCCTGTGTGTGCTATATTGACCAAGAAAGTTGATTTCTCCTGCTGAAAAATCTGTTGCTCTGCCTGCATCAGTGATGTCAAAGTGATGCCGCTGGTGTTAAGGAAGAACTACAGGCTATTTCAGCTTGCATTTCTAGTCTCTGCATCTGGGTAGCCAGAGTGTGTGCTAGATAAATATTTTTGTCACTTAACACTGGTGGTGATACATGGCAACATAGCTGTGGGCACCAGAAGCCCACATGCAGTGCATCCTGGTATATGTGGCCACTGCTGCACAGCTCTGCAAGCAGGGGAACTTGGGTTTTCATTGTCATTACTGGCACATGCACTAAAGACTTTATGGCTTTAATTTAGGACATGTGCCATCAACACTGACAGGATGAAAAGACTTTTCTCTTTAAGCTGATGCTCCTCCTGGCTGTAAGCACTGTTATAAAGGGGAGGTGGTAACATTAACTTTGACAGACAATATTGTGCTGGTGTCAACAGATAATCAGCAATATCACTTAGCAGCCACCAGTAGTATACATAGTAGTTGAAATGCTTATTGTTATTAAGTGTTAACTGATTAATCTCTCTAACAACATGAATAAAAACAAACAACTCTGGTGGTGGTGTATTGTTGCCACACTTCCAAATTAGTGTGTGATTTGATATTTAGAAAAGACAGAGTTATGGAGCTGTCAGTCATAATCACAATTTTGATGTACACCTCCATTAAACTTATCTGACAGAGATATACACATTTATATTTAGACAGTGAGTAAAATAGAGAGATACATGGAAAATGATTTTAGAATTTCCTCCCATACAAAGTAAAAGGAAAGAATGGTGAGAGATTCTGCTGCAGCTCATGTTGTGCTCATCCTTTAGTAAAGGGAGAAGATACAGCTTTTTTTCAGCCAGTGTTTCGTAACAGCCATAATATAGCCTTACATAATTAGGGCTAAATGGAAGGCCTCATCGTGGTTGTTATTACTAGAGCTGGCCCCAGGCTTTTGGTAGTGCTAAATTAAAATTATGTGTCCCTAAAATGCTCCTACCTTACTCACTAAATTGTGTGTACAGGCTGGCTGTGTTGTAAAGTAACACATCCAAGCTACCATTCTTGTGTTCTTCTCTGGGAGGAACTGCAGTACCTCCCTCTGCACCCCACTAAACGCCTCGCTGGGCTCTGGAGACAACTGGGTGGGGTGTTTTGGGGTTTTTGCTGAGCTGGGGTGGTCGGTGGTTAGGATGGGTAGCATGGCTGAAAGTCTCTTTTACAGAATAATATGCATTTCATGGTGAAAATTGGGCTACATAATTAAGCTCACAGAACCCAGCACTGCTTGTTTTTATTCATTTAATTTTATCATGATTTTCCTTATTGTGCAGATTTCTCTGAGGAAACCAGTGTCCAGTCTCCTGAAGCCAGCTGTGAGTCGTCCAAGAAGAAAGCCACTGTCAGAAAAAGTCCTGGAAGTCGGAAAGAAATTGTGCCTTGTGGATGTAAGTCCTAAAGTAGCTTGCTGTATGTCTTTTGCTGAAGACTTGCGAAATAAAAACTTGACTTCAAAGATATTCAGTTTAAAGCTGTAGTGCGTAACTTCTGTCGGCTCCTAGTGGAATTCTGCATTATTACAAAAATAAAGCCGGCACTTCCATATGACGTATGCCCAGGTGTACACACCATGTACACAGTAACACTGGCTACACACCGTGTACTGCTTGCCATGGTACACAGAGCAACACTTGCTACACACCCGTGTACTGTACACAGTAACACTCGCTACACACCCCTGTACTGCTCATCACGGTACACAGAGCAACACTCGCTACACACAGTTTACTGCTGGACACTGTCTCTCACTACACAATGTGGAGAACACCAGGCTGCGAACATTACATTACGTTCATAGCACCATTTCCAAGAAAATAATAAAGTACTAGGTCCAGTACATGTAACAGCAACACATACTGTACTACTCCTAATATAATTATAAACCAAGTCACTTACTTATCCAACAGCAGCAAGGCAACATCTGTGTCTGCCCTCAGTCCCATTTCTTCCTTGAGGGCTCTCCACCGAGGAAAAGCAATGCCAATACAAATCCGTGTTTGCCTTCTCTGTCGGTCACTTTCCTTCTTTGCTAATAGTCCTTCAGCCGAATGTCCAGGCTTTTTCTTTGTGGTAGGATCCACTTCTGAACCGTGTCTTGGCCGCTTCTTTGAGTTCCCCGCCATGTCGCTTTCTCTTTCTCCCTGTGTGCTGCCTCTTGTTATGAGAAGGTCGCTCTTCTTCCCCCTCCCTTCTTGTTGTGAGGTAAAATGCGTAATTTCCTGTGTGCAGCGCGGGAATGTCGCCGGTCGACAAGCAAATCAAAAATGATATATATTGGAAAATTCCGCGAGGTGTTAGCGGCATCAGCATTGTGTCATCTCCTCTCGTAGTGGCTTGGGTGAAACGGACATGTACGGACATGTAGAAGTTACGCACTGTAGCTTTAATATAATATAAATCAGAAAGAAGCAGGAATTCAGAAACAGATTTCATCATACAACTCTATGCTGTAAAATGACCATTAAATGAACTCTTGAACCTTAATGTAGTGCATGAGATTGCCCAGTGACTGTCAAATTAAGAAATGTATTTCTGTGCCTTTGTTGATGCAATGGCCATATAAGATACTTATTTGTTCCCATAAGTATTGTGGACTACATTTTTAGGAATACATTACAATTCCATCTTGTAATATATTTAGAATATGTACATTTAATGACATTAAAATTATTTACCTTCCCTATTTCAGCCACACCACCCAGCCAAACCGCTGACCACCCCAGCCAACCCATCAAAGCCAGAATCCCAAAACACCCCACCCAGCTGTCTCCAGAGCCCAGCAAGATGTACAGTGAGGTTCAGAGGGAGGTGATAAGGGCCCTGCCAGCAAAGAGCACAAGGATGGTAGATGATCAAAAGCTACTGGAGGAGAGACTGCAACGGCTGGAACAGGAGATCAGTCACAGCCAAGTCTCCTCAAACTTGAGGTCATCTGCAGGTAGAGTGGAGGAGCTGCTGGAGATAAACAGAGGGACGGGGAGGGAGAAAGAGAATACAGTGAAAGAAGGAATAATGGGGAAAGGGATGAAGGAAATGATCAAGACAGAGAGGGAATGAAAAAGTTGTTCACAACAGATAGATGCACATGCAAGGTGGAGATAGTGCTGTGAGCAGATATGGCTTTGAGCTCCGCAGCACCTTCCAGCATGATGAGAAGAAGAGGGTAAAGGAATAATGAAAAGAAAGATGAAAAGAAAATACAGAAAAAATATAGCAGTTTAAATGGGTATCAAGTTAGCTTGGTGGGTAGACACTCTGACCTCCTGGTGGGGAGGAAGATGCAACATGGAAGCACTGGAGTTCTTCTGCCGTTCTCTACTAGTGAATCTTTGATTATGTGGTCTTTATTATATCCCAAGGCTGAAATTCTGTTTTCCATCCTCAGGTTAAGGTACAGGGTCAACCAGCAAACCCCAGGGAGAGTCAAACCCATGCTGAAGAAAGACCTCATTAGGCTGTCCTGCCATAGTATTCTTTAATTTAGGTTTCACCTAGTCTTGTCTGTTCCTTTCTCCTGAAATTGTACAAATTAGTGTGGCTGCTGGATTATATATATCTTCATATCTTCATATTAATTTATGAATTATTCTAGTGAATTTAACTATTATTCAGTTTAACTATCATCATATTTTGAATTGTTTAATGTCTCCAGAGTGTTACAACTTGATGTGCTGTGCTTACAGGCAGCCAGGCAGAGCTACGGAATTTGAGGCAACATGCCCAGGAGCTGGTGGATGAAAATGATGCCCTCAAATTGACAGTTCACCGTCTGAATGTGGAGCTGAGTCGATACCAAACCTGCTTCAGACCATTGTCCAAACAGGAGGTAAAATAATCTACAAGATAACACCTCTGCTTTCTGAGTAGTACCTCATCCAAGCTTTTATGTTTGACAGAATATTATAATAATTGTTTTGTGGAAACACATTTGTGAATCTCAATTGAATGAGACTAATTAAATAGTTATTGGCTCATGCCTTGCTCAACAGATTTTTGTTTAAAGGCTTTGTAGGCAGCCTTGAAAAGCTTACTTGTAAAAGAGTCCCTACCATAAGGGAATTGCACCAGGAACCTCCTTCTTATCAATCAGCCTGTCTTACTCCAGCTGAAATTGGCAGAACAGTTGTATGCGTTCTTATATTCACCTCCTCCGTTCTGTTCACCAACAGGAGAGTTTCAGACTGTTTTATTCCGTCCTGTAATCCTTTTATCACCTCTCACTTTAGTTTATTTTAAACAGCTTTTATACAGAATCTATTACCAGTACATCGCTTTATTATCACTGCTTTTACTCCTTCATAAAAATAATTCATAACAAGCTTTTAAGAAGAGAATCTGTCTTTGATCCAGATCTGAGCAAAATAGGATTTTCTTTTTGTCTGGTCTTCCATTGGATTTGTTGCACTAAAGATATTTCTTATTGCTATCTGAGGCTGTCTGTCCATTGTGGGTTGTGTGTTTTACACTAAAGATGAAAGCTTGCCTGTGCTATTAATCATGTCTACCTCCTGCTGTGCCTTCACACTAAGAGATCCCCTGCTCTCAC